>JAMZAV010003997.1:0-50369 GCA_024449915.1 Sweltsa coloradensis | reverse complement strand
AGGGATTCCGGGAGATCCTAGCGCAGGCCACCTACGAACTGACTTAGCATGTGAATGTTTTGTAGAAACTGTGGGAGTCACACGTGGAGGACACGCGGTTGACTCTCAGCTACCTCAGCAAGGACGGAGAGGAGGGATTCCCAGGGGAGATCCTAGCACAGGCCACTTACGAACTGACGGCCGACAACAAACTTATCCTAGAGATGAAGGCAACGTCAACCAAACCAACACCCGTCAACCTCTGTAACCACTCGTACTTTAACCTCGGAGGACACGTAAGTAGACTCCTACTCGCCTCAATTGTTTGATATTTGAAGCAAGATTGGACTTTCGAATAGGTATTAGCTACCATTCAATTATTGACATCATACAAAAATGTTTAAGTTGATAGGTACTACATATCAATATATTGCCTACCGTATGGAAATTTCAATTGGTTTATCGTTATTGTAATTATGAAGGATTTTTATGCAAATTGGTTATTTTTTTAAATGCATAGTCCTATTCAATATTTTTGATTGTACATTTGTGTTTAATGACCTTGCACCTCCACCATGTGTAACAGATGGCAAGACATTATGATATCTGGCAATCCACCATAATCAAGTGCTTTGAACAAGCAAATTAAAAATAAATTGGCCCTAAATCAATGTTTCTTAGATATTTGCTGCAATTATTCATCTCCTCCTCCCAATCTATTTCATTTTGAAATTTATTTTGATGGTCCTAAAATCGATATCACATCAAAATATCAACATCTAGGCTTAGGCCTCCTTTTCAGTAGGAATGGCATTAAATATAAATATTGACAGTGGACTTCAGTCCAATGGTCATTGAGCAACAACCAAGGAGAATTGAATAGGGCCATCCTTGGCAACAAGTCAACACACAACTATAATTACGTAATAACTACCATATTAAGAACACAATGTTTTGCACGATTTGATTGAGTCTTATGTCATAGTCCATAGATGGGCCTACTAACGTGGTCAACATATCACTAATCAGTTGTTTAACGCACCACACGTTCATCTGAACTCTATCCTGGACGTTCCTTTCAGACGAGTGGGTGCGAGAGCATCTACGAGCACGTAGTCTCTATCAACGCAGATCAGTACACGGCCACAACCGACGCAAACATACCAAACGGTAAGTAAGTAGTAGGCCTACTGGATGAAATCAGGTATGTGAGGGTACCCCACTACTCGATAGGCTTCTAGCTTTACCGGCTGCGCGCGACTGCTCGTATCTCGGATCGATTATTTGTCATTTACAAGTCATGCTCGCGGCCCCTCAATTATGCTCTTCAGTTAGAGCTTGATAATTTTGCCAATTGGTGTAGATCTTGGAGACTTTACCTCAATGTTGATAAATGTAATGTGATCACATATACAAACAAGAAGAAAAATTCAGTACGTTATCAATACATCATTGAAGAATTGAATTTTTCATTGAAGGTGCTGCACTAAAAATTGTTGATTTCATCAGAGACCTGGACCTTTTAATGATGGCCTTAGCATAATTTCTAAAAAAGACACTAAGAATTCTTGGTGTCAACAAACAAAATTGTGCAGCTAACTTCTCACCCAGAACTAAAAGAAAGCTGTGTATGTATTCTTGATTCGACCCCAAGTTGACTTCGCAAGTGTTGTGTGGAATCCACATCACGTCAAGTTGAACGCATTCAATACAATTTTTTAAGTCAGTCTCAGTCATTCAGCATATTATGGCATCTAGGCATTCTAGTGTGTTTTATTTAATTCCATTTCTCCCTTTATGCTTTGTCCACAATATAAATAATGCTGTTGATTTTGGAAATAGTTAGTCAGTCTATATTTACTCTAAATTGTAGTTTTTTTGACAATACTATCATTAGTCATTACTATGCAATTTCTTATTTTTCACTATTGTATTTTTCATCTTTTAAACAAATAAATATGTAAACCCAAGTGAACTGCTGTAAGCGACGATACGAACGTGTGTTGCAGGCGAGATCAAGAGCGTAGGCAACACCTTGCTGGATCTGCGCATCCCGAAGAGGCTGAGCGACGTGATCAACGAGGTGACGGGAGGCGGGGGCGGGTACGACCACAACCTGTGCGTCACGGGGGGGACGCAGGACGGCATGCGCTTCGTAGCCAGGTGAGCCTTCGTGTGTACTATATCATGTCATCCTGTACGATCAATACAAGTGCAATAAAGGAGGGTTGCCGTTGATAATCAATATATCGATCAACATGATTATTTCCATAAACGATCGATAATCGAATAGCTCCCGAAACGATCGATAATCGATTCAGTCTTCCCGAATCGATTATAATCGAATAGCTTGCCCGTTCAAAATTTTATAATTTACCGCTCGCTCTGCAGAACTATATAAAATATTTCCAGTCGAGACGTAAATCGCTTTGTTCCGTGAAAAATTCATCCACAGCGAGATCTACAACACGCGTAACGTGCGAAGTCCAAAGTGCAATGCATCGCCCCTGACCTGCTGTAGTGTAGGCAACTCGCATGGCCTACGTGTGTTGCAGGCGGCTGCATTAGCCGATTATTGCTCAACCTCACCGCGTTACAGACGATATTGTAGCACATCGCTCAAGGTCAACAAGTATTTTATCAAGATGCATGCCTCCCCACTCCGGACCAACTCGGTATCGCTTTACTTCATGCCATAGTGCTATGATAATATTATCTTATCAATCAGTTCTCTCAAACCAATTACGCGTCTTCCAAAGAAATATTGAATATTATTCATCTCGTCACGTAATAAATATCGGAGAATTGAATACGTAGTTACTGATAATATCTCGTAAATGAAAATGAACGACAATCACAACAAAAGCTGAAATGAAACTTAACAGAACTAAGATAGCCTATTCGAGAAGCACGACCTATACAAAGACAACACACGGGCCGGGTAGCATCTGTTTACACTATGTAGCACACTCTCGTCGATCCGTCCAGTCACAAGTGAGAGGGGCGCTCGTGTAAGACGTTGCTAGCGTGGAGAATCCCCGTTTTGAGCAAATAGAAGGAACAAAAGGATACACTCACAAAAGGTCCATGGACCGCGTCGGTATGCGAGAAAGTAGGCCTAACTTTCATTTGATTATCGATCGACATAAAATATATTGATATTAATCGATCAATAATCGATTGGACGATTGCACATGCACCATTAATGATATGCAAATTGATATCGAATGGCAATCCTACAATAAAGAAATGGAATGCATAAGTTACGAAATGCCAGAGGGCATGGACAGTAACGAAAGGGAGATACGTCTACTGGGCGGCTAGTTGCAGCAGGAAAACAACAACTGTTCCAATGTCTGACGTGTATCCTCCCTCCTCTTGCAGGGTGGTGCACCCGCCTAGCGGCCGAGTGCTGGAGGTTCGCTCGGATCAGCCGGGCGTGCAGTTCTACACGGCTAACTTCCTACCTGACCCGGACGCAGGGAGCGAGCCACCGGTTGTCGGGAAGAACGGGACGTCGTACAAGAAGCACGGCGCGCTGTGTCTGGAGACCCAGAACTACCCGGACGCAGTCAATCACGTGAGGACACTTAGACATTAGGGTGGGCCGAAAAACAACATTTTTTTTTTTTAAAGTCGTAATAACGCGGAAAAGTTGCGAATTGTGTAGACTAAAAAATTAGAAAAAATTTTTAAAAATCGGTTCATATCTTCCGGTCGCGCATGTGCTCTAAAGTTTTCCAAAATTTGGAAAATTTTGATTTTTTTTTTTTTAGTTGTAATACCGCGGAAAAGTTGCGAATTGGGAAGACTAAAAAGGGTAAAAAAAAATAAAAAAATCGGTTTATATCTTCCGGTCGCGCATGTGCTCTAAACTTTTCCAAAATTTTGAAAAATTCACATTTACGATAATTTTTAATATTTTTAACATAGAAGAAAATTTAAAATATGAAAAATTCGAGCTTTTACAGTCGGGAAGAGGCTTATTTAAAAATGTTAAAAATTATCGTAAAAATGTGAATTTTTCAAAATTTTGGAAAAGTTTAGAGCACATGCGCGACCGGAAGATATAAACCGATTTTTTTTTTTTTTTTTTACTCTTTTTAGTCTTCCCAATTCGCAACTTTTCCGCGGTATTACAACTAAAAAAAAAAAAAAAATAAAATTTTCCAAATTTTGGAAAACTTTAGAGCACATGCGCGACCGGAAGATATGAACCGATTTAAAAAAAAAAAATTAAAATTTTTTAGTCTCCACAATTCGCAACTTTTCCGCGGTATTACGACTTTAAAAAAAAAAAAGTTGTTTTTCGGCCCACCCTATTAGACATGTCTTAACATTTAAACAAGCGTTGACCGAAATTCAATAGAATAACCTTGTTTCAATCCCTTTTCGAGCGTGATTTTTAAATTAGAGCAGGTAAACTTGGGCTAAATTCTTTATCGAGTTTGATTTTTAAATTTCAGGTGTGTTTTTTTACTTTTAAAATTGAAATTGCTTTATGTGGAAGGATTTGAATGACAGTAAATTAAATTGTTTTAAATTCTGTTCACATTCATCCTGTCCTCCACACAAACAATAAATGCTAAACCTACATAGCGGAAGTAAATGATTTGGGTAAAGGATAAAAGAGTCCCAACAGCTTACTTGAAAACCATAGATGGCTTCGTCAGATCTCGTGAGTTCTTTTCCTACGGTCGATTGACCAAACGTTTCGACAATTTGTTTGAATCTTATGTGTCTACTCTTCTTATGATTTAAAGGTAAGCTGTTTGACTCTATTTCAACATCTCTAATGCGTAACTGATTCACTTCCAGCCCAACTTCCCCGACAGTGTACTGAGACCCGGAAGCACGTATTCGCACACGGTGTCGTACCACTTCAGCGTGGAAGAACATTAAGCACACGACCGACCGAACGAACGCCTTCACGAGATTTGCTCAATATCGTTATTGGGCTGCCATATATACGCCGACTCCCCACGCAAACGTAAAATTATAACTAGCTAAATAACTGCTTCCTGTCTGTGATGAATATGTATTGGACACACAGGCAATACTTGTTGCAAATATTTGAAAGTACTAGCTACGTAATTATTGAATTGGGTTTGATTTATATTTTATAATGAAATCTCTTGTCAACATTTGGAAGTAAATCAATTAATATATTTTCTTGTCTGTACTACTAAATGGGTTTCTAGTTTCAACACCAGATTTTCACTGTAGCCTAAGGCTCTAGTCTAGTTAGTCATAATACACAATGAATGATATAAATTTTACTTGTTATTTAGATTATTGATTAATAAAATAATAATTATTATTAAGTATTGAATTTCAGGAAATCCACAACTTGTAACCCAAAAAAGTAGTACCGAGAGACTTGCCCATTCCAATATAAATAATGTAGACATACACACTTTATTGTCTGTTGTAGGTGGTTTTAGTAAAAACTAGAATAACAATAATGCTATAAGTGGTTATGTGTGAAGAAATCATGAACACTAATGGGCAGTAGGTCTATATAATATTTTGCTGTAAATTCAATTCACTTTAAAAATATTAAACATATCCATGTTGATTGATTGATTGATTGGATAATGGATATTGCTTAAAATCTCATATTTATGCACTTTGACTAATCGAGACGAAGGGAGGGACGTAAGGGGTGACGCGGGTGGACAGGTCTGTGCTGGTCAGAACCAGCCACAAGCGTATGGGGAGGGCAGTGGTTCCCCCACGTCGTGGTCGTCTCCGTCTGTGTCATCATTCGTCCGTGTTGTCATTATCGTCGCCGTCGGGGAGGTAGTCAAAGGGAAGGGGAAAGTTCCCTGACGACGACCCAGAGCTCGCCATTAGTTTCAAGGAGTAAAATTCCCCTAATCACGGGCCAAACCACGAGAAGGTTGCGAGTTGGAATTTGATGTTAACCATCATACAATTATTTGAAGCTTGTCATAGACATTTTTTGATATCTGGTTATTTGTTTATTTTGTACAGTTTTCATAGGCATATATTTTTTTTATCTCGTGATCATTTTTTAATTTTCACCAGAACTTATTGTACCGTATGTATGCCCTATGTACATTGTACTCCTTTGTCCTTTGTAAATCAGTTTTTATAACTAAGTACGATATGCATTACTCATAGCCATGATATTATACAAAAAATAAATCAATATAATTATTACAAGTCACCATAGCAACAGATTCTCTGTGTGTCCAATGATAACTGCATGCAAATAATATTGGGATCTATTTTTCCAAAAAATATGTGAATAATTTTATGTAGGCTAGGAAGCACTAGTTCAGAAAATAAAATAGCTTGTTATGCATTCTTCAGAGTATTGTGTTTTATTTGCTAGCAATATTTCAGAGATTATCATCTGCAACCATTCACTACGTTATCTCGTATTAATTTTGATTGCAGTGCACTACCAAAAAGTATAATAAATTAAATTATCAAACATAACGTTCAATAAAATTGTGACAAATGGTGTAGACTACCGTTCCCATTGCATCAGATGTTCCTCATTGGATCCCAGGGTCATCACTTTTTGTTAGGGGTGTGTGAATACTCGAAATGTCCAAGTACAGTAAGAACTCTCTTATCCGAGTTGGATGAGACCGGGGGCACCTCAGATTTGCGAAAAACTCGGATGGCGCGGTTCATTTGTTTATTTGCTCTCGTAGCATAGCCTGATGTGGTAAAATGATATATGACACATGTAATGGATTAAGGAACATAAAATACACACGATACACTTCATACAGGGTATACTAAATGATTTAATAGCTTGTAAATCAAGCTCACAAACACACGTGCACAATTAGGCCTACATGTCGTAATAAAAACGGATGTCTAGGCCTAAACTCGACGCAGTAGGCCTAGGCCTAGAATGCAAACATAGGCCTAGGCCTAGCTCTCTTTTTCATGTGGGAAAACCTCTCAATACTATGCCCGCGCTGAAGCTCTCGACGCAAGATAAGTCTGGGAAAGAAATAAGATAAGCCCAGGAATAACAATTCAATGCGTCGTGATTACGAATTTCGTGAATCGGTTGAAACATGATTGCATCTAGTTCCACAACGACCATCTTTGAACAGCTGTGTGTGAGATGGTTGGATCGTATGCGCACGCGCAGGCGCGCGACGCACACTGACCTCTATATGCTCAGTGACACTGACGCTTACCGGCGATGCGCCTGACGCACACTGACCACTGAACTCTATATGCTCAGTGACACTGATGCACACTGCTCGAAAGTCGAGGTATATCGGCATCGCCGATCTATCTTCTTTGCACTCACTCGTAAGGCATGCCTACAAATGTATGCGAGTACATTTAAAAAAGTGCGGCGCGGCATCTGTAATTATTTTTATGTTTTATTTACGTATTTAAAACTTTAATTATTATTTTTTTTTGCGGCTCGGTTAACACGGTACATCGGATAAGCGGAGATCGGATAAGAGTTTTTACTGTACTATTTTTTAGTTTCTTTTTCTACTCAATCAAGTCGAGTTTGGTTTTAGGCTCAAAAGTTTTTGAGTCGAGTTGAGTTGAGGGCTACTCCTACGTATAGAGGCCTAGGCATATAACAACCTAAGTCTACTACGTGTGTTCTGTGACAGCAAAAAGTAGGCCTTGGTCCTGCTTTCAAAATTACTACAATAAACAACAAAGGAGACTTAAATGCGGGAACTGGGAATAGGCCTACATGGTGTCAAAAACAAACATCCTTTATTGGTTTTGTTGCGTCTATATCACTAATTTTCCGATCAACTATCGTCAAGATAAAATACTGGTGAATATTCCATTTATACACTTTTTAGTTTACGTATTTTAAAATCGTACTTTGCGTAGTTTGTCATGTTTTATGTTTCTTCCTTCAGCCTTCCAGCTTTGCTTTGATGCTATGTTTGAAGGTCAAACTCGCCGAGCGATGGCTGCGACGCGATTGGATGGAAACGAAAAGTGCCCAGAGCGCACGTGTGGCGCGCTCCGTGGGCCATCGCTGGAACTCGTTCCATTCAAGGGCGCGGAATATTGAAATGTGCTGAAATAGCATTGGAAATGCCTAGACCGCAAATATTATAATGCAAGTGCGAATTTGGAGGATTTTTTCGGATTAAAACATCGCAGTCAGTGTTGTAATGGGGCCAGGAACTATAGATATTAGATAACATTGTTTATGGTGTATTATAATTTTATTGAAATTTACCAGCACAAAGGGCAGGAAGGCATATGTCTTGAACAAAATTCGAACATATAGATAGGTATTCCTCTTCTGGCTGCCTGTCTTTGTTTTGTACATGTACTGGACAATTTCAAAGATAAATAAATAACTAGGAAAACGCTTAAGTCCCGCCGCGTTGTTGGATGAGCGTAATTGATGCATTGAGCTGCCATGTGTTACGCGGATTTTCTGTTGTTCTGTGAAAAAATCATTACTAAGTTGAAGATTTTTTTTAAATTAAATTAAATTAAATGAAAAATTAACCTAATTTTTTTTTTTTTAGTTAATTGTAATTTAAAAAAAGGAAAAAATCGTAATATTGAAATTTTCATAAGAAATAATTATTCAATTGCGCACAAATTTTACACAAATATATAAATTTATAAAATTAAGGTTCTGTGAAAAAATTATTACAATTGGATAAAGCATAGGTGTTATAAGTAGTGATCGAAGAGTGAAATATTAAATATTTCACTTGAAATATTTCAATTTGAAAGTTTCAACGTGAAATATTTCGTGTACCATTGAAATATTTCACAAAAAGTTGAAAGATTCATTTTTATAAATATTATTTAACAATGATGTTGTGTTGAGTTTAAAATTGTATTTTAAACCATGCCTAGCACACTTTGATACCATGTGCTGGCTTGCATCAATACTGCATCATGGATGAAGTCCACAACATTATATAAAAAAGAAGTTTGCAATCCTGTCTATTACCCGGTACAAAAAATGAATGTTAATTGGTCGGAAAGAACCACCTACTACAAAAGCTGTAAATAATGCCAAAAGGATGCTAAATAGAAGTGAAAGTTAGAGATTAGATTAATTTGTAAAAAAATTGTCTTATATGAAGAATAAACTTATCTTATCTTATCTTATCTTATTTTGTGATGTCTTCGGACTCACGTCGAGTCAGATCACTCAGAATTGCGCTTATTTATTTCCGATAGGTCCGATACAGATGCGGATGCATATGCACAGTGACAAGACTAGAATCACCATTGTACTACAATAGGGCCTACTACTACCTACTAAGTACTAACTATGATTATTTTTTGTTTACATGCGGCCTAGGCCTATGTAGGCATATATTACATTCAGTTCTTTTTATTTTTTATTTACGGTTGTTGGTTGTTATTGTAACTGAGTCTTACAAGCAACTCAACTCATTTAATAGGCCTACATCAGGATAGATAGCATTACACAACCACCATCCACCCATCTACCAGCATCTGCATAATGCCTTTTGCGTAGGGGGTTGGGGCGTATGCTTCTAGTTCAACTAGGGACTAGTATTTATTAGTACTGACTATGTAGGCCCTACTACACCCTTAAGTACTATTGTTAACTTTCATTGTTGGTAAATAAATGCATATGATTACTCAATAATATTTTTATACGTGTAAATTATCATTCATTTATAAAATATCAATATTTCACAATATTTCAATATTTCGTGAAATATTTCATGAAAGTTTCAAAAAAATATATTTCATGAAATTTTCGATCACTAGTTATAAGTCAAAGAATTGTTTTAAAAAAGAAAAAAAACGTAAAATTTCGATTTTCATGAGAAACAGTTTTTTGATTGCGCTCAAATTTCACACGAATACATAAATTCATAAAATTAAGGTTCTGTGAAAAAATCATTAAAATCGGACAAAGCATGTAGGTGTTATAAGCTGAAGAAATTTTTTAAAAATCGAAAAAAATCGTAAAATTGCGATTTTCACGAGAAATAATTTTTCGATTGCGCTCAAAAACGTGGCAGTTCTTCGTTCAGAGATTTCGAAGGCCTCCATAAAATTTCATCGCAATTGGAGTATCGGTTTAGCCGGAATCGTGTTAACAGACACACAAAAATACAGAAAAAAAAAAAAAAAAAAAAAAACATTCCGGATTTTTTTCTCCAGTGTAGTGAAATGGAATCTTCGCTTCGCTCGCTACGCTCATCCAATAATACAGTAAAAACTAAAAATAGCCTAATACAAGTATTTAATTTTTTAAATGTCTACAACAGAAAAATTGTTGCGTTCCAAGTGGCCTACTAAAGTAAAAAAATTGATTTTGAAGTGAATACTCTACTCGACTTCAAAATGTGCTACTCGCACACTCCCTACTTTTCGTACTTCTTGAAGAAACTATCAAAAGTCGCTACCAAGTACATTAGTATTTACGTCCATTTATGGTAAGGCCTCTTCGAACAATGTACACCCTTGGCCGAAAATCCATTCGTAAAGACTCGTAACTAATCGTACAGCCAGCAAAATATGCTTGTACTTACCCAACACAAGCGACAAACAGGCATTGATTCAAGAAGAAAGATCTTGTGAAAGCTACATGATCCAACCAATGTCTTTGTGATAATATCGCTTTGATTCACTGCATAACGGTGGCTCAGTCTCTGCAATATGACCGATATAAGCAGTGTTTTATAGTGGTGTAGCCTACAGTGTACATAGTTCACGCCTCGGTAGCATCGAGTAACGGGTGCTTACGAAGTGGACAAGGTCCGACTGACTCACCGGCGTCTGTTATAGTGGTGTAGCCTACAGTGTACATAGTTCACGCCTCGGTAGCATCGAGAAACGGGTGCTTACGAAGTGGACAAGGTCCGACTGACTCACCGGCGTCTGTTTAGTGGTGTAGCCTACAGTGTACATAGTTCACACCTCGGTAGCATCGAGTAACGGGTGCTTACGAAGCGGACAAGGTCCGACTGACTCACCGGCGTCTGCACGAAGACCTCTGACTGGCGAGACTTGTTGCCAAACACCAGACTCTTGATCCGGTCGCCGACGCTGTAACACCGACTGGTCGCCACGAGGCCTGTTGAAAACATGGATAACATTCACGACCCGTCTACGCCTAGTTGAAACATGTTCGCAGGAAGTTTTACACTGGAATGTATGTGTAGAAAATCAGAGACGGATTTAGGGGTGTGCGATCTGTGCCCTCACAGAACGCCAAAAGTGTGTCCAGGGGGCGCCAAAATGAAGAAAATGAAAACGTCTAGGAGGAAGGCTAATCAATGTTTACCATGTTACAGAATGTTTCATAATTTAATTGTGTTGCTATCACTAGGGCGCTTGGCGAACGCTTATTGTAGTCGCGCGCAATGATGGATGAGCTTTTTAGGTTGACTTTCTATAGGCCTACATTGAAAAATATTTCTTTGATAGTGTAGGTAGGTACCCAAAAATGTGGCAATTCTAATTTCAGAGATTTCGAAGGTCTCCTAAAAGTTACAGCACAATACGCAAACAATCAGACAAAAAACAAACACAAAAACAAAAAAACACCAGAGCTATCTTTCTCGGGTAGCAAAATTGCAAGTCTTCGCTACACTCAACCAAAAATATATTTCCGAATGTATTTAACATCCTTAAAGTTTCCTATAGAAATAGTGTCTAAAAAAGTTTGAGAAGCTAGATGCGTTTTATAACTTAGGCAATATGTTATGTTTATAAGGTACGTACACAATTTATATAATTGCAACAGTGTTACATATTATTATTTATATTTAGTAAATTAATTAGTAAATAGAATAAAGTGAGATGGGAATATAAACCCAGTATTTATTCTGATTTTTCATTCTCTCTCTATTTTATCTATGCCTCAGGGGGCCGGCCCCAAATAACAATGTGTCCAGTTATACGGATATTAATTACAAATGAGAATGAATATCCACTAGATGTAGGGTGTCCTAGATGTGTTAGACAAAATTATAAAACATAATTTTTAATTATAAATGTATTTAATTACATTGGAAATTAATTTGTCAATATGACAAAGATGGCACTTAATTATTGTTGTTTGCATTGTATGCATCGTTATAAACATAGGGTCATTAAGTAACCACTAACCAGTCGTTCCAGTTTTAACAAGATCGTCCCGTTTTTGTGTGATCTGTCCCGGTATTCCAAAAATAGTTGTTGGGACGGTTCCTGTCTCAGATCGCTCTACAGGCTATCTTGAGCAAAAAAAGGTCCAAAAAAAATTCCCTCCCGTCTGGGGCTTTGCCCCAGACCCCGTGTAGCCCACGCAACTACAAAGGCCCATCAGAGAACCTTGCGCCCGGGCATTTTCATTTACTAGCTACGCCACTGTGTACCATGCAAGAAAATGAGCTAATGAGGTAGGCCTACTGTTTGTCACAGTGCAGAGATGATGAGGAATATAGTCTAGGGTTCATATTAGGGATGACATCGGGTACTCGGGTACCCGACTCCTACCCGAATCCTGTTGGAGTCGACTCCATTTTCAAGGAGACGGGTAAAAAAAAATTTTTTTTTTTTAATGATAAATTTTAATGAAATTGCACTTGTTGTCTCGTTAGTCGTTATCTTATCTCAAAACGTAAACATAACAAATCAGCGAGAGTCTTGGCCGGGCCAAGAGACAAGCAAGCTAGTGATACGTAGCGGGTGGAGGGGAGGGGGGGGGGGGAATGGCCGGACAGCGTTGTGCAACCCCACTGAAAATCAGTTATATAACTGAGTGGGTAGACTCATACAATTTATTTATTATTTATTTAACGAGAGTAGTGGGCTAAAAATAACTTTTGCATAAAAAATTATTTTTTTATTTTTTTATTGCGGATCGGGAGTCGACTCCTACCCGGTTCCCAAGGCTCCGGAGTCGACTCCAATATTTACTACCCGATGTCATCACTAGTTCATATGGACTGATGTCAGTTATTTGCATTGTTGTTAAAGCTACTTAAAAAAAATAGCACTGCTACAGCTACTTGACCTTTGAAAGTAGCTTAGCTACTTTTTAAACTGTACTTTAATTCTTAAGTAGCTTGCTACTTGTGCTGCTGCCTGCTACTTTATAATAGTAGTGACAATACTTTAGTGTTTTGACACCACAAAGGCACAAACTAGAGTAAAATTTTGTTGATGTTCATTAGGGCGTAGGCCCTGGCCTGTTGCAATAAATCAATCCAATATGCAACTTATGCCTAAGAGAATAAACTGCCAATGGCAATAAACTGTCACTGGCCAATGAAGGAGGTTTGAAAGAATGACCTGTTAATTAGATGCTTGGCCTGCAACATTGTTCCCTAATGCCATATATCCAGGTATGATGAGAAAAGAATGCATATCATATCAGATCACATCTACTTACTGAGTGCCCAACTCCCGCGTTCACGATAACATTCTGCACAGTGTTGGTGACTTGACGCAAGACTCTCAAGGTCAAACAAAGAACGCACCTGTATTCACGAGGCGATATGTTTTTACCAGCCGCGCTTGCGCAGCGCATTTGTATCAGTATTCAGTCGTCTGACTTACAGTGAGTAGCGCCCGTGCCTATGAGTACGAGTGAGACGCCAGATCAGTGTCGCGCGCGTACAAGGTGCGCGTTCGATCCAACTCACAACTGGCCGTCCAGTAGACCTTCACTTTGCGTCTTATTCTAGTTAATATGTTTTCTGGTAACATTTTATTTTTAACTATCATTCTTCTTCTGTCAGCTATTATCTGTTCACTTACTTCTAAAAATGGATATTCATGTATAAACTCTTGATGAAGCTTTTGTCGATAACCTATTGAAACAGTGTCTAATAACGTTACCCTATAAAAGCAATGCGTCATACAAATGTTCATATATCTTCTGTCCATTTGATACACTGCCTCAGTTTTCCAGCTTTGGTGGTCTGTTGTGCAGTCACAACAGAAACATCCATTATTATTATTTACGTGGATAAAACGAAGAATGTCAGGATTCTACTAGGACAGATTTAAAAGCAAGTGGAAAATTTTAAGTACGTGGGGAGTATAGTAGCATGTGATGGAAGGATTCAACCAGAGATGGGAAGAAGGACGCAGGAAGCTGTTGGGTTATTCCAATCTATCCAAGGGCAAGACCTCATACGGAACAATGAAGCACCAAAGAAGTGCAACCTTGCAATTCCAGGTAAGAGACCAAGAGGCAGACCACGACAACAATGGCAGAATAGTGTGAGAAAAGATGTGGAACAGCGAGGAGGAGACCTGAATGTGGTGGAAGGAGAGGAGTGGTTACAGGACAGAAGAAGATGGAGAAGGCCTGTCCTCAATGCCGACCAACGAAGAGTTGGATGTGGCAACTGATAATGAGTATTATTATTTATTATTATTATTTTGATTTCGAGGGGGGGGGGGGGTGCAGGGTAAACTAGAGGGTTTCCCCTGAATTAGGCCATAAGTCTTCTTAAAAGTTAAAAGACAGTATTTGTTATTTTTGTTTCCGTCTTTCACAATTGGATCATACTCAAGGAATTGCTAGGTTTTCTCAAAGAAAAGAGGTTACTGGTAGATAGGCCTACTTGAAATAATATAAAGCATACCTTTTCAAAACATTAACTTAATTTATTTAGTGTAGGTAGGTACTGTACATGTACACACATTGTAATATGTATCAATAGTCTCCAGCTATGGGTTTTAAACACAATATTAGAGGTGTGCAAACAACAGATTTTTACTTCAAATGGAATCCGAATCGAACAGTGATAAAGTGTTCAAACATTTGAATACTATTTCGAGTTCGAATAATTGAACAATTAGGCCTATTATCATTTAAAGACTAGGCCTATCTGTATTTAATAAATTGACGCTTTGGCTTATTGAGATTTCAAATCTAATTCGAGATGCAAGTGTTGAAACTTTCCGATTGACGTAACAACACCCTAAACCAGGGTTGCCACCAAGTCAATTTTTTTATCCTTGAAAGATACTTAAAAAATCCTGAGAAATCCTTGAAAACAGTTATTCAGCATTAGCGTTCTATAACCGCGAAGGAATGTTACAAATTTTCAGGTTTCATACCAAAATATGTTATGCCAGCCTGATTTTCGAGAATCTAGTCAAAATTACGTGCAGACAAATGCATAAGAATCAGAATTTTCTTCCAATATATTTTAACATTACTTTTAGGCCTATTCACCATAATTACCACTTGCGGTAAATGTTAGGCCTATGCAGTCACTTATGTTCATTTTTACTAGTACCTGATGTTTTTTTACTGTCTACATTGCTTTTTTTGGCTGAATTTAAAAAATGTATTAATTTAATGTATTTTTTAAAGACAGTAGAAAATCCTAAGATTTTGACCAAAATCCTGTTATACTTGAGACACTCTAAAAATCCTGAGAAAAGGATAAAATCCTTGAAAGTGGCAACTCTGCCTAAACATACTGCAAGTAGTGTTGAGAAATAGAGTTTCCTGCTAGTGAACATGACTTCTAAATTCAGGCTCTGTTCTGCATTGGTTAAACTAGTTGTTCAATAGGATTCAAATAGTTCGGGATTCGAATACAGGTAGGTCTAAAGTCTATCAATCCTTGAAGTACAAAGTGACCATCGACGGACGCGTCGGGTATGGGTATGAGGCAGCTGCCAAGGGTTGTCGCGTGTAGGTAGTCGTAAAATATACCATCCTAGAAGCTGAGGGTTTTCTACCTGTTGTATTCTCTTCCTGTCCTATTGTTCTATTTATTTATTGATATTTTTTTGTTTAATTGCAAATATCTAATAACATTGTTAAAATATTAAGCGTGCGTCTTGAATTTCATTTTTTTGGACAAAATTCTACGATAAAAACTGACTGAGTTACGGATAATTCTTCTACAATATATTTTTAAAATATTTCATAATAATATAATAATATTTATATATTTCAGTCAGTTTTGGTCGTAGACACTAGGGAAAAAAACGCATTTCCAAACTCAAGCTACACATTTGAACCACGTTATTAAATATTGGCAATTAAAAAAAAAAAATGCTGAATAAATTATTTTCATCACAATAGATTTGAAATGGGCGAAGGCAGGTAGAAAAAAAAACATGTTCGCTCCCAAGTTTGATCACGCCAAAAAAGATGGATTTGGAAAAATGCAGACAATAGACCGGACGACCGATCCCGGTCTCGTCCGCCGATAGTCACTTTGTACCTCAAGAATGGATAGACTTTAGTTTAGTTTTAAATAGAGTTTGAACACTTTATTTGATTTGTTCATTCAAATTTGAATTTTCGAGTAGGGCCTACATGCACACCTCTACAAAATATAGGTAATCTAAAACAAATGAAACAATACTAATTCTAGACCTAATATAAGAGGGTCTACTATCAAACATAGGAAGTGCAGAGTCTGAAACTCGAAACAAATTAAACATCACACCATGAATGTTACCAACAAGTTTAGCCGTGTGATGCTAAAGTGTTGCGAGACTTCTCGGCTAGGTACATAACCTTGGATAGTACTGATAACATCAAGGGGTGTATGGATCCAATACATGGATCCAACACCCCGCTACATGTCTTCCAACAACACAGCCAAGGTGTAAACAAGACTACAACTTACAGGTGCAACACATTCTAATCATCAACTTCTTCTCGCTAACCTTTACGACTTATTCCCCAGGTTTTCTTGCAGTGACGGAGATACATTTCTCTCGAACACCGTGCGGGGCACGAACTTGTGTTCCTTCAGGCTGTCCACGTGGGTCACGTCCTTGGTTAGGTTCTCTGCGACGAGCCTGTCCGTGCGTCTCTCCTCGATACTCTCGGCGTACGGAGTGTACTTGTCGGACACCAGACCCTCGACCTTGTAGCCAATGAAGCCGATCACAGCAGCGACTGGCAGGGTGATGTACGGAGCGTAGCTTCGAAGGAATCCCAGGACAATGGGCCACATAATCTTCGCAACTTTCAAGCTAAAATTTTACCTAGAAAAATAATAGCAAGTCACGTCATCAATTCAAAAAAAAAATTCAAAAAAAAAATTTGATTCATAACTTTTCACATTTTTAAAACACTAGGCCTACAGGCCTATCTCCTACATAGGGCCTACTTACATTTATGACAGGTATTGTTTAGGCTACATGCAGGTTTGAAAACAATTTCAAAACGTTTTGAGTTTTCAAAACTGCATGTATCTAGGGCCTATGCTTCGAATCTGGGTTTGGATCGGTTCAAGTCAGCCCTGTTTGCTAGTAGAGGTGACTTGAAACCTAGTTTTGAAAACGGTCATGTATAGGCCCTACACCTGGCTGCAACCAAAACACTCGTTGCGTTGCAATTTGAGGTTATGTTTGCTAAAATCAAATTGAGAATGTGATCTTGTTACGTATTCTGAATTATGTTCTAAATGTTACGGCAAATGATTTTGGTCATCTAACGAAGTGATACTTACGTTACAAAAGTTTGGAAAAGGCCAACTGGCTAGTTTAGTTTAGGTTGGAGAAGGGTTGATGAGAAAGGAGAATTGTGATGGATGACATTCACAAATCACATCAAGGTAAATATGGAGGCAATGGAAGATGTGGAGGTTAGGCCTATAGTATGTTGTTTGCCGATGACTTGGTGGCATGGTCCGAGTATGAGGAGGTACTCCAAAGATACCTTACAGACTTGTGGAATAGAAACATAGATGAAGCAGCTGTATTAAAATAAGCGTCGTAGACTGTGGTTTTAACTATGCCATGAGAAGGGGACACATGGAATTATCAAGCACAGATAAACATTGGAGGAGAAACCCTGAATGTGGTGGATAGTTTTAGCTATCTAGGAAGTGAAGTACGGTAATGAAAAGTGGAAAGATTAAAAAGGAGATTAACATTAGAATAAAAACGGCCAGTAACTTTTACCAGTGTGTGAAAGGTCTGGTGTGGGATAGGGAAATACCCATTCAGTGTAAGATGACATGTAATATAAAACCTATTTCATACCAATCCTTATAGGGCCTATGTACAGCAGAAACCTGAACAATGGGAGATCGAGAGGAGAGTCAGATGCAGGCGGCAGAGATGAGATTTCTGAGGAGAACAGTGGGCAAGACGAGAAGGGATAGAATAAGAAACACGGACTAGAGAAATGCTAGGTGTAGGATAGTTAAAGGCCCAGTCCACTCTTCAAACATCATTTGAATTTTTAAAAGATTGTAGGCCTATGTTATCATAGAAATCAGAAAAAAATGCAACGAAATCGCCCAACAAGTTTTGAAGCTATTTGCGCGCCTTGTTGGCTGCACCCTTCCTAGCGCTACGTCACTTGGCGTGAGTCCGACCGCATACCGATAGCCAGGTAGAAGGTTGGCGGAGCCCATCACTGTGTTAGGCGATCACTCGGGTAATGACAACTTATAAGTAAACTGCATGTACCTTGTGCTTTAGTGTGTTCATATTAAGTGTTGTCATATTTATGTTATGTGTGTTGTTTTTTAAATCTTGTGACAATGGTGAACACGTTTTGTGTCTATTCGGATGTATCTCAATGATTGTGATAATGATCGTGGCATTTCGTTATATATAATTATCAATAAGACACGACTTCCTTCACTACAATAAATAGTAACTTTGCAAAATACATTGATTGAATGAATTATACCATGTTTCCTATGTTTGTGTGATCCATGGTGTGATCGCCTCAACACGATGCGGCCTCCCTCGCGCAGTCATCGCTGTGACTGAAGGGTAGCAGGTAGCGGGCGACCGGCCAAGCTCGTTTCTCTCCCCCAAGTCACGTCGCACGTACTCTTAGCGCGAGCTAGTTCAAATGTAAAGAAATCCGATTTCGTTCAACCGATTTTGAAAATTCTTTTTGCTACGTACGTAGAACATTACATGGAAAAAAATAGTTGCTACAACTTCAAGACAAGACTGGGCCTTTAAGTGACAGAATAGGAAGGACGAGGTTGAGATGGTATGGACATAGGTATGAAACGAATGAGGGAAAATAAGATGCCCAAGAAAATGTATGAAAGAAGGATTGAAGCTAAGGAAGAAGAAGACGGGGACCAAGGAAGAGTTGGAAAGACATCATAGCAGGAGACTTGGAGGCAAGAGGAGAGAGCTGGGAAGATGTGGAAGAGATACAATTGTGGGAGGATAGAAAGAAGTGGAAACATTTTGTTGCTAAACCCAAGCTGTCCCTGCCAGAAGCAGGAAACGGCAATGGATAATGATGATGAAATAAGACTTTCTTCCCACAAAATTTGCTTTAACCTACACCGTGGGTGGAACAACAACAACAACACACTGTACGCATTTTGTGAAGCGTCAAAAGACTTCGATACAGTCTCTTCACCACGCATACATATATACATATACATATATGCACAAACTTATTACCAGCATACTATATATATCCCATCATATGCTATTAAAATATGGCAGGTCTGTATCTTTTTTGAAAATTGGATTGGTACGTCTGCCAACTGCCAACTGCCAAGATGGCCGCAGGTATAAGGTCGTGTTCACGTAGCTCCGTAATATTTAACTCAAAATCAAACAAAAAGTGTTCCGTGTGCTATAAAACAAGTGGTCCTGTGTTTCAGTGTTCTCGATGCACGAATTGGGTACATAATAAATGTGCAGTTTTGCAAGGTACTAGCAACTTTTGCCGCGATTGCGTAGGCCTACGGCATGGTGATGAGGCCCAGGCAAGGCCTAGGTGGCCAAATAGGCCTATACTCACGCCAAATCTAACTAACGAGAACTCAATTCTACCTGTCGTAGATCCAAGAAATAAAAGGTTTAATGAATGCGAATGTGAACTAAAAATCAGGGAGCTAATATTACAAGTTCAATCAATGCAGAGGGAAATTGATAATCTAAAAGTAAGGTTAGGTAAGGACATGCACGGTAATGACAAAAGTGTAACCACCGCCTTAGAAACAACGCAGCAGCGAAGAAGCGCGAATGAAGCAATGACAGAGTTCGTGAACATATCCAACGATAGCGCTAGTACCACGGTCATCGCACAGGATAGGATACCAACTGATGATGAAAGCTCCACGAGCGACCCGGTTCAAAACATAACAATTATGGCTGATAGTCACGGGAGATTCTTGGCATCGTTGATAAGTGATAAACTTAATTCTTCGTGTGGACAAAGGGGCAGATATAAAGTAAACTCGATGGTTAAACCTGGAGCGGGAGCCCTAGCTGTCACGGAGGGACTTGCACAAACATTGGTTAGGCTAAGTGTAAATGACAAGTTGATAATCATTGCAGGAGCAAATGACATTGAAGGCAATATAAATAACATTAGGGACGCCCTCAAACCCCTACGCCAAACCCAGTACCCCTTTGGACCCAGGGTGATAGTATGTGAAATTCTACCGAGATTTGACTATCCAAACACAAACGACCGAGAGCGAGTGAATGGTAGAATTTCAATGGTAAACTCTAAAATTCATATGCTACTGGACAATGTGTTGGGGGTGGAAGTGTTACCTATGCAGAATCTAGGTAGGGAGCACTTCACCAAGAATGGGCTACATCTAAATCTGAAGGGCAAGCAACAACTGTCAGTTTTAATATCTAGAAAGATTAGTGTAGGCCTAGTAGAAATTGGCTTACAAAAAAGGGATGGCTTACAGCCGCGGCCTCACACCAAGCCTACGTCTAGCTCAAAAGGAGCCTGCCTAATTGACCGGGAATTAGGTCAAGGGGACCCCACCCCCAGTCTGGCACCTATGCCAGTTGCATCTGCCAGCAGCACAAATACCTCTACCACCGTTAGTAAAACTAGCCAACTAGTATATCAATCCACATTATCAATCAAACTACGTAAAAGGTCACCATTAAAGAAAGTCAGTCAGCCAGAGAGACTACATCATGCAGACCTCAGAAAGGAACCATCAGTAGGGGAGCAGGAATTTCAACCAAGTGCTTCAACAAACTTTGATCTAAACAAAATAACGGGGACTCGAATAGGTCCAAGTTCAGATCAGAAGACGCCCTTAAGTAGACTTACACCCGTGGATGCAGGCCTCCTTACATCAGCTATGATCCAATGCTATAAAGACTATAAAGAAGATGATGAAGATGAGGCCTTGACACTAGATCAGCTAACCCAACTTGCTACAGACAGCTGTGGTCTTACTGACCTGTCTTCAACAAGTTTGTCTAAATATAATAATACTAATACTAATTCTTCTAGTATAAATAAACCAATAAATCTACCGCTGGTGCAAGAAAACCCAACCGACACAGTCCACCCTTTTCGGCTATCAGCAGCACCAATAAACACCCCATAGGTAAAAGTATCCTAGGATTTCGAATCTTGCATCTAAACATTCAATGTCTAAGGAACAAGCGGAATGAACTTGAAATGTTTCTGAATGAAACCAAATTTGATATAGTGTGCTTAACTGAACATTGGATGCAAGAAATAGAATTTGACACATTTCATATTGAAGGTTACACTTGTGTTAGTGTAATAAGTAGAATTAAATCTAAAAATGGAGGTACTTGCATATTTGTTAAGAATTATCTAGCTAGTGCCTCTAAAGAGCTCAAATCAGTAAATAAAATAAGTGTTGAGAAAGTGTTAGAAGCTTCAGCCATACGTATAACTGACAAACAATCGGGATTTGACTGTGGAATTGTAGCTATATACAGAGCACCATCTCCTAAAGATGTTGCAGGGAAATGCTTTGATCAGTTTCTCGAAAGATTAGAGGAAATCCTGCTTAAGGTAACTACCTTAAAAATCCCCATCATCATGTGTGGGGACTTTAACATTGACTTCCTGAAATGTAGCAGTAGGAAAAATGATGTAATAGACCTATTTAATAATTATGGAGTCAGTGCTCTAGTAAATGAGGTCACTCGATGGGATGTCTGTACGGGCAAGGGGTCATGTATTGACAACATTGTAACAAACCTAAATAAGGCTGATACATGTGTTAAGGTATTCCAACCATGTCTCTCTGATCACCTAGCTCAAGAAATTTTTATTAACTTGGAAGGCAAAAATAAGCCCAGGCTATTTAAAAGACAGGAATGTTTTTATAGGAGAATATTAAATGATGAAAATATCTGTAATTTTGAATATACACTGTCTGAAGAGACATGGAATGAAGTTTATAATGCTACAGAGGTAAATGAAATGTTTAATTGCTTCATCTCAAAGGTTAAAATTCTTTTTAACATATGTTTTCCTCTTAAAAAGACTAACAATCGTAAAAAAAAGTGGCATGGTCAAACCTGATTCAGAACTTGTATCAATGAAATCAACCCTTAAGAAATTGTATAAAAAATTAAAAGTAATAAGGGTAATCAAGAAGAAGCAAGGGCTACGCTTAGACTTTTTAGAAAAAAGTACAGAAATAAAGTATGTCTAGTAAAGAAATGTCACCTTTCTAATCAAATCCTCAACTCTAAAAATAAATCTAAATGTATGTGGAATATTGTAAAAATAGAGACAGGCAAAAGTAAATATAAAGAAACTAAAAATATTAGGTTAAAATGCGAAGATGGGCACATTACGTCAAACCCTCTTGAAGTGGCTAATGAGTTCAATCAGTACTTCACAAATGCTGCTCTAGCAATACAAGCGCAAATCCCCCCCTATTTATTGTAAAGAGGTGCTAACCCAGGGTATTAGCAACTCCATATTTCTAAGTAACGTCACAGAGTCAGAAATACTTGAAATAATCAGCAACCTTGCAAATAAAAATTCATATGGCCCTGATGATTTTCCATGTAGTATACTAAAAAAAATGAAAATGCACCTTGCAGCTCCATTGTGCTTTTTAATTAACAGGTCATTTGAAGAAGGGGTCTTTCCGGAATTGTTAAAAGAGGCACGTGTTGTCCCCATCTATAAAAAAGGTGATCATCAGGAAACTAAAAACTATAGGCCCATATCCCTATTGTCAGCTTTCTCTAAAGTTTTTGAACTCGCCATGCATACAAGACTAGTAGCTTTTACTGATAAGTTCAACATCATTATGGAAAATCAACATGGTTTTAGAGCAAAGCATTCAACTGAAACGGCCTTACAAGACTTTGTAAATGAAATTTACCAGTCCCTCGACAAGGGTAGGTTAACTGCTGGAATTTTTGTAGACTTAAGTAAGGCATTTGATTGCATTGACCATACTTTGCTACTTAATAAACTTAGTATGTATGGGATTCGTGGTAAATGCCACGATTGGATCAAATCCTATCTGTCAAATAGGACTCAATATGTGGAAACTAGATACAAGTCGGGAAATGTGTCATCTAGTAAAAAATCTGAAAAGTTACAAGTTAAGGTAGGGGTGCCTCAAGGTTCTGTGCTTGGGCCCCTATTCTACATTCTATTTACAAATGATTTTAGTCTGTATCTGATAAACATCATAACTAAAATTAAAATTACTATGTATGCAGATGATATATCAGTGCTACTCATGGCTTACTCAATAAATGAATTAATCTGCTTGCTGAAAGAGGCAATGATACAGATGGACCATTATTTCAGATTAAATAAACTTGTAATGAATATGGATAAAACTAAAATTATTCTATTTGCTGCTAGCCATAGCAAAAATGATAACATAATAAGTATTGAAAATAGTTGCAAGGTAAATTTGTCCATCTCTATCAAGTCACTTGGTATAGAAATTGACCAATGCCCCAAATGGAACAGTCAAATAGATGTTATATGTGGGAAACTTAAATCTATAAGCTATGCCTTTCGCCAAATACGCCATCTTTGTGACCAAAAGGCTATCCTTTCAACATACTATGGTTATGTGTACTCTATTCTGAAATATGGTATACTGATCTGGGGAAATTGTACAACAGCAAATAGAGTATTACTTCAGCAAAAAAGGATAGTCAGAGCCATAGTAGGTGTAGGGCCAAGAACATCCTGCAAACCAATCTTTAAGAGGCTGCATATTTTAACAGTACCAGGTATCTACATCCATACCAGTATCATGCAAGTAAAAAGAAATGCCAAAAATTTCACCCTAAATAGTGATGTGCACTCTTATCAAACTAGAAGCGCTTCTAATCTACACATAAACAGCTGCAACACTAGTATGGCACAGAGAAGCCCTCATAATAATAGCATAAAGATGTTCAATGCCCTACCAAATGAAATAAAAAATATTAAATCTATACACACCTTTAGTAGGAACCTTAAAACATACCTCATTGAAGGCTGCTATTACAAGTTAACGGAATATGTACTAGGGCTTGGCTAGTGTAACATTGAGAAAATGTTTTATTGATACTACATTTATATGTACTATATTTTTTTTATAACTACTCTCTTCATGTATATATTATCTTTTGTTGTAAAAAATGTAAAATGTCTTTAAATAATTAATGTTAAATTTCTATGTATGTATATGGCTTAGGTGGAAGATCAATCGTGTTGGATTGAACCTCGCCTTTTTGTTGTTGGTTACATGTTTCTGTATGTATTTAAACAACAAATAAAGTACTATCTATCTAATAAAGTACTATCTATCTATCTATCTGTTACTAAAAGTTCCTAAAGTTCTTGTTCTGAGTGACTTAACAGTTCAATAACTTCAAAAATTTGTTTTATAAGTTAGATTATGGATGTGAATTTGAAGTAATTTTTTCAATCGTCTAACTTTATGATTAGTTGATAAATTGTGGTAACAGACGTACTTTGAACGGTAACAGACGTACCATGGTACGTCTGTTACCACTGTCATTTCTCATATCCGATATTATTGTTTAAATTCTTTGTCCATAAAAGTTTGCAAAAATACCACTGGAGTGATAGGTCGAAAGCTTTCTTGTAAAAAATTGCTTCCATCAGCATGTTTTAGGTAGGCCTACAGTGCATGGTACATTATTAATTATTTCAAATTTTCTAATAAAAGGGTATCCCAATATCAAAGATTATTCCACTGGAATTGAAGTGAAGTTGGTCAAGATGTTGCACTAGAAGAATCTTAACACCTGGTAGATATTTAAATATCAGTGATGCACCAATAATTAGATTTGTGCCTTTGAAACTGTCAAATTATCATCAAATAACTTGTACCGTGGTACCTAGGGCCTACACACACAACTGTTGGTAGCCAAAATTTTAGAGATTATTTGGAAGCTAGAGTTGAGGTGAATTACAATTTACTTGAGAATCATATAGGCCTACCATAATCATAGTAGGCCTACATATTTACAGTTGAGGAGCCAGTTTCATACACGGATATTGACACCATTGTAGAAATTCTCCCCCTCCCGTGATGGATAACAGAAGTCATTGCTGTACTGCTTTAGAAATTCAATTTTACTGAATGATGGTAACAAAGTTTGATGTTTCATATCTAGGGATGTTAACTGATCAACGTAATGGAGCAGAATAAATTTATGTTATGGTTTGACCAGGTAGCAAAGGAAATGTATTAAAAAATGCAATTTTGATTCCTACAAGGTAGCCTACGTCTGTTACCGCCTATTTCTTTAAGATTAGACAATATCCTCATAAATTCATATGAAATGAAGTGATTAGTATATAGGCTAAGTATGAGGTAGTCCTCTATCTTGTACCTATTTGTATTCATGAGAAAGTTTGTTCTGTTGTATTCATTCAGCAATCACATACATTTACCAAATTCTAACGTAGGCCTACCGGTAATGTCTAAACAGTTGACAAAAAAAGAATATCTGGATGTAACTGACCAATAATGAACAGAGAAATTATATTTGAAGATTTTGATTAACTGTAACCACAAAAAGAAGCATGATCTATGATATTTAGTATAAATAGGCCTACCAGTTTTAATTCAGACAAGGTACGTCTGTTACCATAGCCTACTTGGTACGTCTGTTACCAGCCTACTTCTTGCATAGTAGGCAACATACTTAAAAATACACATGAAGTGACTTGTGAATCTGATTAAGTACTATCTTGTAGCTATTTTGTATGAAAAGGTTTTTTATTTTGCATGCAATAATCACAGAGTTTTAATCATTTCTAACATAGGCCTACTGTAAAAACACGCGTCCATTAAAAGTACGTCTGTTACCGCTTGTTGCGATCCCTGTCACGAGAAAAGTTGATATCGTACAGTAAAAATGTTTATAGCCTATACCATGAGAAAGCTCATCTTATTTCCTATTCATCCACATACTTACAATGTCTTTTTAATGAATGGATAACAATATAATTGGGTTTGTTAATACAAAAATGTTGTCCGAAGGTACGTCTGTTACCCGTGTTTTGTCCCGTTACTTACTAGTACATGATTTGTGGAGTCATTTAAGTCGGTGCACGTTGATTTGAGTATGTTTTTTGGCCATTCGGAAGGTTTGTTGTGATTGACATACCCTACCTAATGTTAATGTTTATGTTGTGAGACAGTGTGTTGTCATGTCGACTGGAGCGACGGCGAGGTGGGGGAATGATGTATTGCAGTGCTGGCAACTAAAGCCGTTGTATTTTATGGGATTGAAGTTGGTTTTCCTGAGTTAGTGATTCATTGGAATGAGGTGAGTTTGTGGTTTTGATGTTGGGTATGAGTTGGAGTCCAGGGGCAGAGCCCCGGTGGGGCTTGGGGGGCAATGCCTCCCATTCAGTTGTGCATCGAATTTCATTTTTTATCTCAATAGTTGATAGCACTGGTTTAGGCTGGATTTGAGTTCGAAGATGGCTACGTGTGGACTGTGGAGGTCGGTGGAGGTGATGGTGGCTGTTTGCTATGTGTTGTTAGTGTACGGTATGTTGTTTTGTGTTTTATTTTGTAAACACTTGTGTGCGTCTGTTAAAAAATCATTTAAATAACTCTGTTGTGGTTGTTCTAGTGATTATTCATCAAAAAACGGATAAAAAACATTGCTGAGTAGGCCTAACCCTTCACTTTTACCAAAAAAAAAACTTCAAAACCTTTAGGCCTATAACGTTTCTATTATTAATAAAACTCCTCTTCGGTTTAAAGTCCTTTTATTTTGTATTTTGAAGTATTTTAGTGAAAAATTTGATTTTCTTTTTTACCCACCAACTTAAGAAGTTTCGGATTTTGAGGTTATAAGCCCAGGGGCTCCCAAGTTTTTTTCCAGGATGATAGTAGGCCTAGGGCCTAAGCTTAGGTACCTAAGCTAGCACACACGTGTTTTGCATACCAATAAGATCTGGTTCCAAGCAAAATATTTTCCATGAAGTAAAACCTAGAACTCACCGAAACAAAAATCTCCATCTCAAGGTAAGAAAGACAGAAAAAGATAATATTCTAAAATTCTGATATGACAGCGCCAGCAGCTGCAAGAGGCAGCAGTGACAGCAGTCTAACAAAACGAAAAGCAGTCTCGAGATGACTGTTAAACTGCGCAAACATCAGGGTACAGGGTAGCCATCTTTCGAAACCGAATCCGATCTTGAATGTTTATCTTGAAACGAAAACGTGGGTGTCTTATCGTTTGTGATTGTTTTGTTTTAGTGTAGCCTAGCCTAGGTCTAGCCTCTAATTTTGATCCTCGGGTAAGAATGATTCATTGTGACAATCTCTATACGTTTTTGTTTGCCATTTATCCTACACAAATGACGAAAAGCTTGCTGGCCTATGGGGATGCATAGGCTAGGACTAGGTAGATATTCTTTAGGGTTAGGTTTAAGTGTAACCGAGGCTAGGCCCTAGCCTAGGCATAAGCCTTGGCCTAGGCCTAGCCTAGGCCTAGCCTAGCTAGCTATATGATGACCTAGGAGCAACTCCAAGCCAGGCCTACCCCTAGACTAGGCCTAGGCGGACCTTCTTCGGGGTAAAACTCCTAGGCCTAGGCCTAGTAGTCTAGCTAGGGTAGGGCCTAGGCTAGCCTACCTAGGCCTGGGATGGCGTAGGCCTAGGCTAGGCCCTACCCTACGCTAACTAGCCTAGGCCTAGGCCTCGGCTTTGAGTGGCATAGAGACGAGTAGTGCGGGCAGGTCTACCACGACACTAAGAAAATCTAAGAGGGGCCAGCCGGGAGGTTAAAGATCGGGCATATAAGGTAGTGGTTAGACCTGTCCTGGAGTAGGGGGCGGCGGCGGTATGGGATCCGTATAAGTTGGGGGAGGTTTTGGAGGTAGAGAAAGTCCAACGTAGGGCGGCAAGAAGGGTTACGGGGATGGTTAGGGGGTGGCGGTGGGAGGAGGATGATAAGGGGATGTAGAGAGGGTACATGACAGTGTCACTGCATTGTTAGGAGAGTTGGGGTGGGAGTCATTAGAGGGAAGAAGAAGGGAGGTTAGGTTGTGCAATATGTACAGGGCGGCTAGGGGAAGTAGGGGGTGGGGGGACATTTGCAATAGGCTACAAGAGGGGCTTTACAGGGGAAGGGGGGATCATTCATGGAAGTTCCAGCGTCAAGTAGTAAGAACGGATCTGGGTCGGTATGGTTTCATGGAAAGGACTGTTAGGGAATGGAATGACTTGCCTGGGGGATATTGTAGGTAGTGGGTCTTTAAGGGAATTTAGATCGTTTTTTAGGGGGGGACAGTAATTAGGTCTGGGAGGAGTGAGTGGTTGCCACCGGGCGGAAGGGCCCATTTGCAACCGTTAAGAAATGTTATGTTATGTTATGTTATGACACGCACTACGAGGTTTTCTAGCTTCCATTTTAGGTTGTTGTGGGGGGGGGGGGGAATCGTAAGAACGCCAATAAATTTTTCTCGCGTTTAACCCAAGTTCTCGCTGTGCCCGCCATACGTCAGTCGGATACAGTCGCCCGTGATTAGGCCTAGGCCTACTAGATAGGGTCGGCACTTCTATACCTGGGGGGGTCCAACTTATATTAGGCTAACAACTATTTTCGCTAGGTTAGCCGAACTTTTCGCTGGCTACAGTGCGCCGCGCTAGTTCTAGGATACAATCGATAAGAGCGCACCCGAAATCCTTTCCGTTCCACGTCTATACGTCCGCCAGGATGGCGGGCGTATAGCTTGTAAAGTTGGACCCCCCCCAGGTATAGATGTAGGCCTACCATAGGGTCTAGGCCTAGCTGCATAAACATGCCGGAGGAGACCTAGGGCACTTTATTTGGATAGCAAAACTGATGTGTGATGATGACCGATTTCTCAACACAAATGCCATGTAGGCCTACCTGAAGTCCCACTTCAAAACATAATTTTATGCCTATTGTTATGCTTGGGTGGGCTTAGGCCAAATTCTTATCCAATAGGGAGGCCCACAGTTTTGAATGTAGGCCTACCGTTCCGAAACAAGATGCGTAGGCGGTAGGCCTACAACGACGACTTAGGTGGTCCCGATAATGAACAAGTATCCAATCATGATATTATATTGTACTTGCAAACTAAATTTTGCCAAGCTTTGCAAGATGCAGTCACGGGCCATAGGGCGGTATTTATGAAGCGCAATGGAGAAGGGTAGGTACACAAGCTGGGCTCTTCTTTCGGATATCTTTGCTTTTGAGTGTGTAGGCCTAAGGATTGGCTGGATTTAACAAGGTTTTGTAAGCATGGATTAAAATATCATTGGCCTACACACTAGGCCTAGGCCTAGGCCTACCTACCCTAAGTAACAAAAATCTGAAGTTTGATTCGCGTGCCTTTTGGGAAAGTAGTTGATTCCGCCGTCCACCTAGTGTGCAATCGCACACCGTAGTTCCTGTTTCAAACGTTGGCATATCATAAATAACGTTGCTATTAGGCCCTTTAACCCTTTTTGGTCATGTGTTGGGGCAGCCCCGACCCATGTCGTGTTTGTTTTTTGTTTGTTTGTCGTGTTTCTGCACACTTTACTAGGCCTACACCTCCCACAAGAACATTAAATAGGTAATTTTTTTTTAGTTTGAAATATTATGATGCCCTCGCCTTGGCATAGGCCTATAGGCCTACAGGTATTTTAATGCACTTAATATAGTTAACGGTTCCACTGCCTTCTAAATAATAATAATAATAAAAAAAAGGGTTAATAAAGACTAGGCCTATCTTTGATTGTCAACATATTTGTAATTTTGTTTGTTTTGTTCCTTCTTTACAGAGATTGAACGCACATTGCTAACAGTTGTGAATTCGATTTGACAGTTACTTTTGGTTTAACATTGCCTACAAATGGAAAGTTTTAATGAAGGTTCCAAGGATCCGAAGAAGTCAAAGAGAGAGCCAGCCATACGTGTATTCAAGAAAGTGTTTAGCCTAATTCTTCTACTTCCAAGATTAATCTTATCCCTGGGATAAAATCTATTATTATTTGCATTTCAAAACGTGTTCTATAATTTTTAAAATACAAACCAGAAATTACCAAATCTTTCCCGACCCTATTGAACCCAGGTCTCATACATTTCGGGTAGGCCTATAAGGGCGCCTTAGCCAGCTAGACTAGAAAAACGCCAAAGTCGTTGTTAGACGAGTGAGTGACTCATGTGTTGAATACCCCGGAACATTTGCATTTAAGTTGATAATAATTATATAGGTACGGTACCTGTATAATAGGGTTTTGAGTTTAGTTGGTATAAGGGTGCGTCAACTGTAATGCCATAATGAGCCACTCTAGTCTATGGTAGGCTAGAGAGAAGAGAGGTAGAGGGAAGAAAGGGAATGTTACCGGGTACTCAACATAGGGCTCACTCACTCGTCTTAACAATGACTTTGGGGTTTTCTTAGTAGGCCTACCTAATAATAATCTTAACTCAGATGTCGAGTTGAGTGGTGGTTTTCCACCATTTTCTAGGACATGAAACTGTAGATAGGTACTATGCTTTTATTTTATTTATTTTTATTTACTTTAGGTATTTATTTATTTAACGTCTATCCTATTCAGTTAAAAATCTGATTTACAAAGGAGGACAACAGCCAGACTCAGTGTTTCTTTCTCATCATCTTAACTCCTTCCTCTCCACCAATTTCCTCCACTCTCTTCTGTCCTCCCACAGCTTTACTCTTGCCATTTGCTCCCACACTTCATCTCGTTTTCCAACAAATTATATTTAAATATAACAAGTTTTGCTCTTTTCAGAATACTTTCAGACGTTCTTACTCCGTAACCACCTACCGGTACTATTTTATGCAAACTTTTCAAAACTTAGTTTTAAAAGAAATCGGGCATGCATAGCCTGTCGGGATGGGATAGTGTACACGTGTAAACGTGTACACGTTTTAATGCGATTACACGTTTACTGTTTCTACAAAAATAATAAACGTGTGTGCGTGTCCCTATGCTGTGTGTGGCCAGCCGCCGGGCGGGCAGGCCGGCCTTGCCTCACGAGAGAGGAGCGAGCCTGTCTTGACAGCTCTGTCTTTCAGACTGACGCGGCGCAGGCGCACTGCGCAGAAGGCGTATAGTGAGACAAAGTGCTATCTCTACAGCTCTCCGTGTAGGTCGGACTGACGCATTGCGTCTTGCATCATCACACGGAACTCGGGACCTGCGCAGAGACGTACTTACCAGACTCGATCGCTACCAGCTGACGCGTGAATAGGCACTACACCAATAAAATAGATCGCGTACTGTAAATCAATTTTTTTTTTTTTTCTTAGCAAGTGGCAAACATAACAATGTGTACGTGTACTTGCGCTAACAGCCAAGAGTGTGCACGTTTAGGAAAGTACACGCATTTGCCCATCCCTAATAACCTGAGTGTTGTGAATAATAATATATATTATAATAACTAAATTAATGCAAACTTCAAAATGCATTTTGGCAATAGCCCTAGATTCCCCTTAAAATTGTAAAAAGTTGGGCCAAAGCTGATCCAAACCGTCTAAATGGTTTCCATGGTTTCTGTGTTTTTAGGTCAGAGCCACAGTTTCACCAACTAAAGCTAACTCACCGCGAGGAAAGAAGAAGCCAAATCGGGGAACTTTGTACATCGGACATTTGCCCCATGGATTTTACGAGAACCAAATTAAAGAATATTTCAGTCAGTTTGGTATTGTAACTGGCGTTCACTTGCCTCGCAGCACAAAGGTATGGTTGAACATAAGCATAACATAAGCACTAGCTCACCCTTTGCAAAGAAGGTGACAAAATAATAGTCACTAGCTCACCCTTCGCAAAGAAGGTGACAAAATAATAGCCACTAGCTCACCCTTTGCAAAGAAGGTGACAAAATAATAGGGCCACTAGCTCATCCTTTGCAAAGAAGTTACGAAATAATTAAGGTTGCCCATCGATGTTAAATGCCAACATCGACATCGAATCAAAAAAATCGATGTCAAATCGCGATGTCAAAATTTTTCCGACATCGACATCGAAACCAAAAAAATCGACATCGAAATTCCAAAATTCGCCTTTGTAGCTGAAATATTAGTCCTGGGTTCGTTCAGTACGAAATAATACGCGTGAGAAGTTAATACATAAAAAACGGAGCAGTAGGTATGTATCATGTTTCCCGAGAACGCCAAGTAGTGTCAACACTAGTCCGTGATGCAGGCCGGCCGGCGAGTTCTCCCCCCCCCCCCCCTCACCCCGCCCGCTCCTACGCAATAGCTGATCTGGCACAACTCGGCCGCCGGGCTGCATGGAGTGAGGCAAATACTACGCGACTATCTCTCTCTCCCTTGCTGCAGACAAGTTTTATCAGCACCTCTCACACGTGCGTGCAGGCAACAGCTGATATGGTGTGTACTGTGTAGCAGGCTATTAGTACTGACGGACGGAAATTCAGAGGCACTCAAGGTCGACAAGATAACAAGTGAAGTAGGCCTACATGTTATAGCCTTCTTTAATCAATGATGTTAGGACAAAATCATTTCAATTTATTTTACATAAGACTTGTTTTTATTACGAAAATATAAAAATTAATATTATCAAATAAAACGCACACTAACTAACTGTTCTGTAACAAAAAGTCTGTATTACAAATCACCACACAAAAAACGAAAAATATCCAACATTAGGGCCTATAATAAGAATTTGTTAAAAGATAACTGCAGATTGCAATGGATATTACAACCGACTGAAGAGAACACGTCAACTTAATCTCCGACTAAAACACAAGTGAAACAACGTCGATGACTGGATGTACCACCCTCGCAGTCGCACATCCCTTGACCAACCTCAATCTTGGCGGCAAGGTCGCTGACCCCGAGTGCAGGCAGTGAGAGCTCGATGCGGGGAGGGGGCGTGGTGCCAGCCGGCCGGCCGGCCAGTGCAGGCGAGGCGACAATAGACACGTCAGTGTGCGCGCGCTGTCATTGAAAACTCGCGATGAAAAAGTTGTGAAAAATGATGGGGACAAAATTAAGAGACCGTTTTTGGGGGGATTTTATTTTTTTATGCGCTTTATATTATTTTAATATTTATACTTGTTTTTGGATTTGGCAAAAAATACAAAATATCTATATCATAAAAATCGATTTGATGTTTTAAATAAAAAATCGATGTCGAAAATTTGCTTCGACATCGATTATTAATCGATTAATCGATGTCGATGGGCATCCTTAGAAATAATAGCCACAAGCTCACCCTTTGCAAAGAAGTTACGAAATAATAGCCACTAGCTCACCCTTCGCAAAGAAGTTGACGAAATAATAGCCACTAGCTCACCCTTTGCAAAGAAGTTACAAAATAAAATAATAGCCATGACCTGTTTATTTCAAATCTAGGCCTAATTATGCTTTGCTGTGCATTGTTGCACTGGGGTGAAAATCAGGTACTAATAACTGATAATTGGTACTGATAAGTGATAACTCTACTGTTGAGTGTCCTAAGCAACACTAGGCTTACTAATATTTTTGACCAGCTTGGCCTACCAAAAGTGCAACCAATTTTTTTCCACTTTTTTTGAGGGATGTACTTGCCTATTTATGTAGGCTATATTTTGACATGGATAGGTTTTCAATAATATGATGATTTTAGTTTATCATTAAATTTTCCAACACCTAGGCCATGGTGGTATATATCTTTAGGTGATTTCACTTGCGTATCCAGCAATGCTATTTTTGTGGTCGCTTAATGCACGCAGTTCAGACGGAATCCGCCAGGATCGCGACGTGTCAGGTGGTAGTCACGTGACGAGAAAGTCGATAAAGAAGTTTTTCCAAACTTCTTTATCGACTCTAATACCTCGAGAGATGGCGGTGTGTATGCACTGTATTGAAGGCCGTGCATTCAGGTCCGTAGGCGGAACATTCGAATTTCCGAATTCGAGCCATCTGATTGGTCCCCAAGGCCGCCATCTTGTAAGTTCCATGTCACGTGACTACCACCTGACACGTCGCGCATTCTGTCGGCGACCGCCTGCACTGCGTGCATTAAGCGACCACAGAATTCTGGCAGTGAAATCACCTAAAGATATATACCACCATGACCTAGGCTATTTAATATTGGCCTAAATGTGATTTTTAAGTTGTTCTGCACGCTTTGCATAGATACTCTTATCTCTTGCATCATAGCAGAACCATGCTTGATGTAGGGACAAAAAGTAAAACCACCTAGGCTATATACCGTATTATAATAACTCCCTGCCACATTCTGATTTTATTTATTTATTTCAGACCGGGGGGGCAAAAGGTCACGCCTTTGTCCAGTTCTTAAATCGAGCGGTGGCGGAAGTTGCAGGGCAGACAATGGACAAGTACCTGATTGCGAACCGTATCCTGGACGGTATGCACATCTTTTATGTTAAACCTCTTTGCGTACCAATATTAAATATGGCTGCCACGTTAACATTGAGATTGATATGTTCTCTACAAACACTTCAAACCACCCTTTGTCCTCAATTTATTTAGTGTATTTTATGGTAGGTGGTGGAACTGTTTTAGAAAGTACATATAGAAAACATGAAGTACGGGATGCCCAATGGCAATAGAATAGGCTACATTTTTTTTTAAATCCTCTCCATTCATCTTGACCTAATAGTTTGTGTATGTTTTGTATTGTTAGTTTCTCTTCTGACACCCCGACAATCACGCAGGATCGTTTTCTCCTTCCCTACGGCAAGTGTTACACCGGAAACCTGCATGAGGGTGAAGAATCGCCACGGGTTTGTACTGCAGAAGAATTCTCCACAAGCAAAGATACGACACGACAAGATAGTCCAGAAGGAGAATCGGAAACTGGAGATAACCCAAGTTAGACTTGCTACTTGGGTATTCCGCAACTACAGATCTAGTTCTGTTTTACTACCACGTTAATACACAATCGGCTTTTTATAGCCTACCTATCAGATATATTTTTGTTCAGACAACACTTGTGCGGGTTTATCTAAATGTTAACTAAATAAAACAAATATGTGATTATAAATGCTTTTTTAATTTATTACTAGTAGCCTAGATCTAATATGAGGATGACATCCTGGTGACCTATCAATTATGTTTTTTATTTAACCTTCAGGTATGCAAGTGTTTTAGAAATGCTATTTATGTAAAGTATCTAATAGTGGGTGTCGGTCTGATTTAAGTTCTTGCACTGAAAGTAGATTGGAGAAGGGTTGACAGGTTGGAAAAGCAAAGAGAACAGCCCTTCAGGCTGGGATTTTTGTGTTTCTTTACTTTCCCAACCTGTCAACCCTTCTCCAATCTAACTAGCTGATAGGCATTTTTCACACTCATCTCTTCTATATTTGTGTGAGACTATTTGTTTCAAAGAGTAAATATTAGTTTCGATGAAACAACACGTTGAAAATTGTCACCACACCTGTTTGCTTATTACCTTAGCCAGTGTTGTAAACGCTACTTGATTAAAGTAGCATGCTATCGCTACTGCTACTCTCTCTTTAAAAGTATACCGCTACTGCTACTCTCTCTCTAAAAATAGTGTGCTACTTTTCGTAAGTAGCGCGCTACTTTTTGCGCTACTTTCCGAAAAACACAACTTGATCGCCCAAAGCCACATACAAAAATTACAACAAGCACTTAGACTGGGCTACACTCCTAGGCGACTTTTTACGTGGCGGTTTATGGCCTACCCAATCACAATACCCTTCGGGTGACTCGGGTAGTCACAAAAAGAAATAATAAGGATTTCTTATAACTGATTAAGAACGAGCTTGTAAATTATCGTAATAGTGTATATGCAATGTAGTCTGTCGTCCTAGCTATTCAATAGTGATGTGTTAATGACCTTCACAAAAATCACAATCATGTCGTGGTTGTATAAGCAAGATACAGTCAGAGACAGTGCTATTTATAGCCCAGAGTGGGCGGGGTGGCCCAAAAAGATAACGCTTGTGGAGGAACCAAGAGAATACGTCATCTGCTTCTTGTCACTTGAAGTGTTCGTCAGGTGGGGGGGGGGGGGCATAGTCCTCATAAAGGGGAGTCCCTGGTGACTGGTTTTCTAATGGCTAATGAAGCAGATAAGATATTAAGATGGTTTTTTGTTAGCAAGATAAAAAAAATTGGACCGCCTCTGCGCTATCTCTATTCTCTAGGTTTTAATAAAACTGTCAACAAATAAGAATGGAATTTACTGATTTTTTTTTTGTTTTTTGACTACGAGAACATTGATGTTATGACCGGTCGATTCTCGATGACCATATTGACGTCAAACAGTAGCCCCACCACGCTGAAAGATCACGAGAGGAATCAGAACACAGCAATTGCTCGTAGGCTTCCTGTCGTTCCTTATTTGTCTGTCTGTAGGTCCTACCGAAAATGTATTGGCAGCTTTGCTGCTGAATCGGTTATAATTATATTTCTTTACTTTTAACTATAAACATATTTTCGTTTCGTATGTAGGCCACGGAAGCCCATTCATAGATTCTCTCCGTTATTATAATTTTCTTCATCGCACCAGTCTTGTGAACTTTTAAACTGTTTGTCAAAACAACGAATGGTCATAGCATGTTTGTCAACCACGCCACGTGATGAAATGTAAGGTAAACGTGGCCATTAGGCAATTTTGAGGGATGGGTTTGAAAAGTTTTTGTATGTGAAGCAAAGATTAGTCACCTAATCTTTGTGTGAAGTACATGGCAGCAGGCAGGAGGGAAGGGATGTTTACTATACGACTGAGGCGACTGACCTTCGAAGATATTTACGACCTTGTCTGGTTGGGATGTGTGTTGTGTTCAATGGGTGGTAGTCGCGTCATGAAAAAAATAGGGACTGAAAAGAAGTAGCGCGGCATTTTCGCTACTGCTACTTTAAAAATGTAGCATGCTACTCGCTACGCTACCACGTTTTTAAAAGTAGCACGCTACCGTCGCGCTACTGAACGAAAGTAGCGTGCTACCAGTAGCGCGCTACTTTACAACACTGACCTTAGCCCTACATTGTATCATGTTTCATTGTAATTGGATGAGCGAAGCGAAGACTTCAATTTCACCGACCCCCCAAAAAATTTAGCTCGGGTGTTTTTTTTTTTTTTCGTTTTTCCGTCTGTTTGTTCGCTCTCTACCGGGCAAACGGCATATGCGATCTTGATGAAAATTTGACACGACCTTCGTTTTCTCTGAACTTAGACTTGCTACATTTTTGGGTACAATCGAAGAAATATTTCTCATGAATATCGTACTTTTACGATTTTTTTCGATTTTTAGTGCGATATTTTCGTGCCATTTGGGCCAATTCTGACCAAACGGGTGGGCTTCAACGTTCATATTTCACATGGACATTAAGGTAATGGTGATGTATTGCTTTCTGAAAGAAAAAGTTGTAAAAGTTAGCCAGAATCGATAGAAATAAAGCTTTTAATATACTTTTTTTTTACTTTTTTTGCGATTTTTTCGTGCCATTTGGGCCAATTCTGACCAAACGGGTGGGCTACAACGTTCATATTATACATGGACATTAAGGTTATGGTTATGTAGTACCTTTTGAAAGAAAAAGTGGAAAAATTTAGCCAGAATCCATAGAAATAAAGCTTTTATTTCAAGTTTTTTACTGTAAATAAAACCAATTGACAAGAAACAAAAGAAACTTGACAACATTCACCTACAATGCGTAGGCAGCAAAACAAAGCACTTGCAAAAGTAAAGATATCCCACGCAAACTAAAACCTTTAAAAGCTCATCCATCAACGCGGCGGGACTTTAGCGTTTTCCTAGTTAAATACAATGTATGTCTTAATTAGGGCTGGGCTATGCCATATCATTCAATTATCGATATCACACGAAAAAATTTCGATATGATATCGATATATCGAAATGAAATTTGTTTGTTAAAAAAAAAAAAAAATGTTTTTAGTGTTATTTTTCATAATTTTGGCCAAATAGGGTTGATAAGGTGTCACCATAGACCTATTTACGATCTCACAAACGCGTTTTATGACCCGGCACCTCCAGCAAATGCACCAGCCAGGGTAATTTAATTTAGACTACCTACCTGGCACCTCCACCAAAATTTAGAAATTTAGCATTTTTTGTGTAAATTTCGATATTTCAATATGATATCAAATATCAATATCGAAAACATTTCCACTTATCTATATCATATTGAAATATCGATTTTTTTGCACAGCCCTAGTCTTAATCAGGAAATTAAACATGAAGTAATCCCTAACTTTGTTGCAGACACTTGCTAATTATCTTTAATAGTTTTGTTTCAAATAGTTGTTGACAATGCACTTGCACTACAAATAGTTTCTTGCAATTTGTTGCCATCCGAGTTTAGGGTGGGGCATGTGTACCAGTACTCTCGGCTCCGATGGCACTTCACGTGGGACTTGCGGATGACCGAACTGTCCGAGAATCCCCGAGACCCAGACGTCTGAGAAGGTTCAGTTGTTGTGATGGAAATATTTCCTCTGAGATTTTAAGAGTTTGCTTTGCAGATTGTGGGAGGGAACCTAATCCTGCCACCAACAATCCTTACTGAAAGCTTTTTCCAAGGTTTCCTCAATCGATTTGAGAATGAGTCCTCTTAAACAGCCCTCGGACATTCTATTCACAATCGTCCTCACTTCAAAATACCTATACCATGCAATTTGTACCTGGTCAGGATACCCACGAGAAATTTAATGTTTTGGGAAAATACTAAACAATTATTTTTCAACATTTCCATTTGTAAAATACCGGTACATGTACATAATAACTTAATAAGTATGATATGTTTCAATGAAAACAGGGTCTCTTTAAGAGTGACGTCACAATAATGAGTTCACCAGCAGCCTAGTGAATCTAACACCGTATCAGAAAGCGTCGGCACTTGGTATATAAACTTGCTACCGTATCACGTACATCTAAAACTAATATCATAGGAAGCGTAGAAGAAGAATATCACTAAACAGGCAAAGTGCTATTGTGTTGGTAACTTTTATGTGTTAAGATGGCACACGAAGAAGCGTTTCGCGGAGAGGGAGACGTCTATCGGGGATATCACTAAACTTGTTTAGGAGACAAAATGGAGGCGTTGAATTACTAAGTATTATAATCGCTAAATAAGCACAGCATGTATATGTGTTAAGTTGGCACACATGAATATGCTTTTCAAGAAGACCTTACCGCAAAACGGGGAATGGAATTAGTAATCTATTTCTAATAAATGAGCACAGTGCGTTTCTGTTGGATTATTTACTACATCGAGATTGGCACGCGTGACAACTCTTGCCAGCGCCATCTACCAGCAAAACTAGGAAACTCTGGCTAGCTGAGTGAAGTCTTAATAAGACCACAGAGTTTCAAGGCCGCTAGACGTCGTAGTCTCATGCTAGCCGGTGAAACCTTAGCGTTGTAACTAGCGTCGCTAGGCGTTAAGCATCGAGATGCCGAGAAACAGGCGCGCGACCACGCCACCAGCTCGATATCGCTCCGTGCTAAAGGAGAGCGCACCTTAAGTAGGCACGTCTTACACTATAGACATATGGGCTACTTGTTGCTGCTTGTTGCTTGTTAGTAGCTCTAGGGTATGCAGAGGGAGGTATTCAAGACAAAAACAGAAGCCACTCCACTAAAAACTAAGTTCTGAATGATATTATAAATACTAAATAATAACTTAAATAATGATGCCATTATTTTCCCTCCAAATACATGCCTGCGAAGCCAAGCACGTTTTAATGTAGCCTGCAAGTTCTTGACACGGTCACAGTCCCTGTCCCCAATTCCCAAATATGATCAGGGGACAGATACACCACACTTTGAAGAATTATTTTCAACGGTAAAGTGAATGTCCAGAGACTTTAAAGACTACTTAATCCCAGCAATCGCCTGACTGTTGATTGATTGATTTGTGTTGCTTAACGTCTCATATTGATGAACTAAGGCTATTCGAGACAATGAGTGGTGATGGATGAATAGAAGGGAGGAAGGGAAACCCGGTACTGGCACGTAGCTTACTCCTCTCGTAATCGCCTTGACGACTGAAGAAAACTTTCAGTTGGGATTTCCGATGTAGTGATTAGAACTCGTGACCTCCCGAATCAGAGACTCGTACAACAAGTAGCCGAGAATATGAAGACAGTGTTGAGGCGATCTCAGCAACGAAGAACAAATCATAGTGTATGAAGTTGTTACGAACTAGCTTTGTCGATACTCAATGCTGAGGTCATCCACGGTGAATCGTGGCCGAACCGCGGTCCTCATTTCATTCATTTATCGCTGATTGGTCGATATTCGTTCTTAGGTGGAGTCTCCATGGCCTGAGTTGGTTCTGAGTACACACATTTGCCTGCTTGACTTGGGGAACCTTGGGGAACCATGGCCTGAGTTGGTTCTGAGTACACACATTCGCCTGCTTGACTTGGGGAACCTTGAGGAACCATGGCCTGAGTTGGTTCTGAGTACACACATTCGCCTGCTTGACTTGGGGAACCATGGGAACCATGGCCTGAGTTGGTTCTGAGTACACACATTCGCCTGCTTGACTTGGGGAACCTTGAGGAACCATGGCCTGAGTTGGTTCTGAGTACACACATTCGCCTGCTTGACTTGGGGAGGATTGCCGGTAGCTGGTGTCGAACCTGCGACCGGCCTGATGAGAGCAGTGTGAGCTACTTCTGTTCTCCTGGTCATTGAAGGGGCTATTTCCCCCAACAAATTGTTTTTTTTTACCACATAATCTATAGCAAAGTAGTATACTAATATGACCGTTAAAAAATAATATTGTAACACTGTGATTTTACATGAATTTTTCAATTATTTTGATCCATTCCAAATATTTGCGAAAATTGGAAAATTTATTTAACCGGCTTTAACCTGCTTCTTTTTTGTTGCACATAGTTACTAGAGCATCGTACCAGTCTAAAATGGCCCTTTATAACATCGTGTCTTGAAACTATGCACACTCAAACACGGAAAATTATGCTTTCCAAAATCATACCCCTTCTTGGTACTCAGCATATTTTGACCAAACCACTTGCCCAAATTACAAAACAAAATGTTGAAGATTCACAGAAAAGTCTGTAGAGTACGTCAATAATGACCAATATTTTTTTGGATCAAAATCCTCCCAAGGTCACGGGGCATAACGATCGTCCCCATGTTATTTCTTATGGGAGATTTATGCCGATAGGACCTAGCTCGAAAAATACCAAGTTTGACAATTTATTTTCGGGTCATGGATCATGGTGGACCCATTTTCATGTTTATTTAAATTCATAAAATAATTAGCCTGAATGACAATATTTTTTTGAGTTTAGCGGGTGAAATACCCCTTTAATAGTAACTATGACCAGGCGCGGCTCGTGGTTGGGCTATCGTTTACCTGAGGACTATTCTTAAGTTGAGATTGACTTTGGCAGAGCCCATGACAACCAGGTTCATTAATACAAGACTCATATGTCAATCTACTGAAAGTACAAGACAGACCAGATGTCGTTCAGTCGCTAGATATAACAAGGATATAGAGCAGAATTTTGATGTGACAGTTTTTCTATGAACAATTTTTTCTGGATTTCCCAAAAGATGATTAAATTAATCTATTTAACAGTAATAAAATATGGCAATTTATTTGTTGTTCAGATTAGAAAGACCTTGATTTGAGGTCAAATTCGTTTCTCAATATCATATTTGTATTGTGTCAGATTAGAAAGACCTTGATTTGAGGTCATCGTTTTCATAATATTTGTGATTGTGTGTAACAGCAGACTGAGCCGAGCCAGGAAGTACATCAGTCAAGAGTGAAGTACCGGGATGTCTGTAGCGTGGATGCCAGTGCTCTGTGTTCTGCTGGCGCTGTGTGCCCAGAGTGAGAGTAGACTGAGTGGACAACATGTCTGCTCGATGCGTGTCTCGTAAGTAGGCTTACTCACTTTTAATACTCTACAGGTTGGCTGAATAAAGCGTTGGATAAAAGCAATGAGTTTTCACGGAAAAACATAACCTGTCAATTGATTGGCATGCATTTTCTGTTGACATTACCATTCAACAAGGAAGATACAGAATGATTTTGGTACCTATTAAACGAAGACAATCAGTAAGATTGTGTCGCGTGATTTACACAATTATAAAAATATCAATATCATAATCTAGGTGCCCGTTAGGGCGCCGCAGCCAGGCCGCGGTGCGCTACACACTCAGGCACCTTATACAGCAAGCAGAGTTGGGGTGATTTCGAGGTGTCATCCAGCCATCATGAAACGTGATGTGAATTTTAAAACTATCAAAATTGATGGGATTTAGGTACCCGACAACACATGCCAAATTTGGTTGGGGTACGAGCATTCCTTTTTGGTGAAAATATGACTTGAAACATGCTCAAAATCACTTTAAGGATGTTAGTTACGTACTACTGGCTACTACTACTTCTATCTAATTCATCAGTTTCAATTGCCCAGCGATTGTGACCAAACGGGTGGGGCTACAACGTTCATATTTTACATGGACATTGAGGTGATAGTGATGTAATTCCCTTTGAAAGAAAAAGTTTTTAAAAATTGCTGGAAGGCTTCCAAATAAAGGTTTTAAAATAAGCCTTATACAGGCATACAATCAACAAGTAACTATAGTTACGTGACAATAATCGCCTACATTGTTTACAAAAAGCAAGTCTTTGGACCACTATATTTTTTCATTCTATTGTTAATTGGTAATACCATAGCAATTAAATCGACTTTGATAAAATTATTATATTTTAACAAATAATTTTACAATGGAACTTGAAAAAGTAATGAGATCCCACACATAACAAAAACTTGTAAAAATACAGCCAAACCTAACACACTCAAAAGAAATGAGATCTAAAAAAAGTGCCAAGCTCATCTACTTTTCCACATTTGCGCATTGTTAATTCATAAACTTACAGTGTCCCGTACCAACATCCTTGAGAAGCTTGGCAAAATAGAATTTGCATGGCCATTATTACGTTTAAAATTAATTAGAAAAAAAGAATTTGAATGAACTATTACGTTTAAATTAATAGTTGCAAATTCTATTTTGACAAGCTTTTCAAGGATGTTGTTACGGGACACTGTACGTTTATGAATTAAGAATGCAGAAATGTGGAAAAGTAGATGAGCTTGGCACTTTTTTAGATCTCATTTCTTTTGAGTGTGTAAGGTTTGGCTGTATTTCTACAAGTTTTTGTTATTGGATGAGCGTAGCGAGCGTTGCGAGCGAAGCGAAGATTCCATTTCACTACACTGGAGAAAAAAATCCGGAATGTTTTTTTTTTTTTTTTTTTTTTTTCTGTATTTTTGTCTGTCTGTTAACACGATTCCGGCTAAACCGATACTCCGATTGCGGTGAAATTTTATGGAGGCCTTCGAAATCTCTGAACTTAGAACTGCCACTTTTTGAGCGCAATCGAAAAATTATTTCTCATGAAAATCGCAATTTTACGATTTTTTTCGATTTTTAAAAACTTTCTTCGACTTATAACTCCTACATGCTTTATCCGATTATAATGATTTTTTCACAGAACCTTAATTTTAAGAATTAATATATTCGTGTAAAATTTGTGCGCAATCGAATAATTATTTCTTATGAAAATTTCAATTTTACGATTTTTTCCTTTTTTAAAATTACGATTAATTAAAAAAAAATAAGTTAATTTTTTATTTAATTTGATTTAATTTTAAAAAAATTTCAACAAAGTTCTGATTTTTTCACAGAACAACAGAAAATCCGCAAAACACATGGCAGCTCAATTCACCAATTACGCTCATCCAACAACGCGGCGGGACTTAAGCGTTTTCCTAGTGTGTAATAATAACAATAACATGAGGAGGCTGTGTATAAAAGTTTTCATATTTATGTGCCAGGCAACTTCACCATTAATGAAGGCTGGTTACACGAATCCCAGAAAGTTTTATATCAATGGGCCCGGCACCTCTACCGTAAAAGAACAATGATGGTAAGCCTCACTCACATTTTTGGGGTAAATATATAAGTAGCAAGCGTGTGCGTTCTTGGTTGGCCTTCGAGCCAACAAACCTCTATTGTGATGCCGCGTTTAGAACCGCACGAAGAGGAAAGTAATATTTAGAAACTAAACTTCAAGTTCAACTTATCATTGCCAGATAAGAAAGTCCTTCCGGGTCAAATGAATTGTGTGTGTTGACTCATGACTGCAATTTATACAGCTCAACTATATCCTTATAGCTCTGCCGTAGTAAATCAGTTTAAATAAGTGAACAGGAAAGAGGATAAAATAAATAAAAAATTAATTAATTAACGCTGACTTCTCCAAGTGTAAAGAACTTGGTTGAAGAGAATAACATTGTTATGCGAAAGCCTAACGAGAGAGAAAAGCTATACTTGCCATTCTTATTTAGAACTTAAATAAAAGTTTCAACGAGCTTTTAGGGTAGATGTATTCAATACACGAGGCATGCATAGGAGTCATTTACAATTTTTTATTTGATTTTATTTTATATTTTATTTTTATTTATTTTCATTTAACATATTCTATCCTATTCAGTATTATTACAAAGGAGGACAACTTAATACATCTTATTACATAATGCAGACACAACAATGAACTAAACATTTAAGTAAATATCTAAAAAAGTAATATTAAAACAACAATGCATTAAAACTCAACAATTTTGTTAACAAATAAAAAGGATATTATAAATGCAATTAATGAGTGAATCAAATATAAAAAAGGGTGGGGATGAAAAGAAAAGAAAAAAGGAAAAGAAAAAGAAAAGAAAAGGAAAGGAAAAAAATAAAAAAATATATATATAATTAAAAAACAAAAACGAAAAGAAAAACTGATTTATTAGACGATCCCACTCAAACGAATATGAGGTTTGCCAAAAATCAGGAACAGCAAATCAGGGAGTAATCAATCTTTCGCGGAAGAAACCACCGAACGCGAATCTTCATTCTTGTGTTCAATCTTCATTTTTGTGTTCAAATCTTGATAACAATTAAGTACAAAAAACATTGTACACTGAATCTATGGCTTAGCTATGGAAATAAAACTATTGTATTGATTTCAATTTGAAAGTACGATTTTTCTAAGAAGTATTTATTCGATTAAACCAAACTTGTGTCTTATCTAAGTCAGAACTTTCGCCGGTCCAAAGAAAACTTTTCTCGGGATAAGGCAACCGTGTTGTGTTTCAGTCGCAAAGTCTTCAGCCTGCCCCCTGCTCCCCATCAAGAGCCCAGCACCTCCTATGTAGCGCCTGAGGAACCTACCAGCTCGCACAGACACCGTCATCGACACCGCGGACCCTGGCATAGGGTGAGTTGCCTTGGATACCCCTCCAGCCTAGGGGATGTGGGGAACAAAGACCCAGCTGGTCAGAACCGGCCACGGGCAAGGGGAGGAAAAGGGGGAAGTTCATTATTTTTTTATTATTTTTTTTATTTATTTATTTAACGTCTATCCTATTCAGCTATAAAACTGATTTACAAAGGAGGACAACTAAATAAATCTTATTTCATAGATGCAGACACGACAATGAACTACAGTTTAGTAAATATTTGAAATAGTAACATTACAACAAAAATGCATTAAAACACAACAATTTTGATAACAAATAAAAATTAAAAAGGATATTAAATGCAATTAATTAATGAATCAAATATAAAATAGGTGTAGGAAAAAAAGAAAAGAAAAGAAAAAAAGATGGAAAAAAAAGAAAGAAGAAAAGAAAAAAGAAAGAAAAAAGAAAAAAAACATTAAAAAGAAAAACGAAAAAAAAAAAAAAGATTTATTAGACAATCCCACTCAAACGAATACGTATGAGGTTTGCCAAAAAATCAGGAACAGCAAATCAAGGAGTAATCAAACTTTCACGGAAGAAAGCACCGAACGCGAATCTTCATTCTTGTGTTCAAATGTTGCCGGCCAGAGCTCGCAGATAGTTTCGGGGAGTTTTACTCCCCTACTTTCTATAGCAGATGTTTGTGAGATGGACTTTGTCTCTTTTATTGCCTCTTATGATTAGCAGAGCCATGCTCTGGACTAAATTCTACCCCGGGCCCAGACGGGGGTAATATTTTTACGAGTCACCTAAGGAAATGTTAGACCTGGGGTTCACTGTAGATCGACCATGACATGACAAGGGCTCGTTGCTCTTTCTGTCACGGTGTCCACTGCATTACATACATAACAATACCTAACGGTTACAAATGGGCCCTTCCGCCCGGTGGCAACCACTCACTCCCCCCAGACCTAATTACTGCCCTCCCCTCAACACGATCTAAATTCCCTCAAAGACCCACTAGCTACAACATCCCCAGACAAGTCAACGTCAATGGTGACGTATATGTGACAACTGTTTGAGGCGCCTGCAACATGTTCCGTATGTTCCTCAGCCCGTCACCAAGTGGACTCACGAACCAGGCTGCTGCGAGGGATACAAGGAGACGCTGGACAACCGATGTGTGCCCTACTGCCCGGGCTGCCAGTTAGACTCGTGCGTCGCTCCAAACATGTGCAATAGTTGCAAGCCAGGGTGAGTTGCCTTTCACATAGTTTACCTTGTAAGTTGTACGCACAACAAGCCCAACAAGTATAATATAGGATAGAATATTTATTCGAAAGAAACTACTCAAAAACTAGTAAGTGAAATAGAACCAGAATCAAGAGCTGGAACATCTCTAATACTGTTTGGAGGTAAAATATTAGAAACTGTTTGTTCATGACGGGGTTTTGGTTGATCCTTGGGCTATTGATGTCCTTGTGGCAGACATTCTTAGAAACCACCAACAAGGGTAGCGAAACGTCATCATCGTCACGATTCAACAACCCAATGACCAGTCTTGGGGAGGAACGCGTTCCTAGTAACGCGTTCCGGAACTTCCGGGAATGCATTCCTTTTCTTAGATCAGGAACTTGAACGTCAAAGTTACTATTTCTTGGGAACTTGGAACGAATTTAACGTTCCTTTATAAGTTTTGTTTCGACGTCGTAGTCCCGTCTAATTCTAGTACCTTATATCGTAAACTGCAGTAAGAAAAATATCAATGTGACATCTTGTGTTCTCGAAAATGGTACCACCATCGTCAGATGGCCTGGGACTCACTTCAATAAATAAGAGTTATGATAAATTAACTCATTTTACATTTATTGTGGTTTTATCAGTGATGGTATAAGGAACTTGAAAGGAACTAAGTTCCTTTTGAGGAACGAGGAACGTTTCAGTTCCTTTTTTATTGAAAAGGAACGAGGAACGTCTCAGTTCCTTTTTAGGCAGAAGTAACTTAACTTTTCAAAGTTCCTTTTTTGGGGGAACGTGCCCAAGACTGCCAATGACCAACCAGACCTCATCTAGGACCTACGGGTTGTCAGAAACATCTTCTATTCACACCTTGTTAATTGAAAATTTAATATTTCACTTAGATAAACCAATCGCTATAATAAAACCATGGAAGAAAATTATTTGTTGAATGTATTTTGTCCAGGTACGTAAAGAACTCCAAGAGCGAGTGCGAGTCATCGTGCAGCGTCAGATGCGTCAACGGTGTTTGCATCGACCCCAACACCTGCGCTTGTGATGCCGGCTACCGGAGCACGGACACCACATGCGAGCCGGTATGTCCTCAACCTTGCGTAAACAGCATCTGCACGGCACCAGGCGAATGTACCTGCAAGGCCGGCTTCGAGTTCGAGGCAGGTAGCAGCTCTAGCTGCAAGTCGAAATGCACACGAGCCTGTCTTAATGGTATTTGCACGGTCGAGACATTTGCACGTGCAATGCGGGGTATCACATGGATAGCGTAAGCGGGGAATGTGTTCTGCAAGGATGTCAATGCAACAATGGAAAGTGTACAGCCCCGGGGACTTGCAACTGCAATCAAGGCTATAAAGTTGACCCAAATGCAAAGAACAGATGCATTCCTGAACACGAATGCTTCCTTGAATGCGAGAATGGATATTGTTCAGGGCCAAACTTCTGCACTTGTAACACCGGTTACAAGAAAAACCTCACGCACCCCAATATTTGTGAGCCAAAGTGCTCTAAAACCTGCATCAACGGCAAATGCACCGCTGTAAATGTCTGTACTTGCAATGAAGGATATGAAAAAAACATTCCTCTTTTGCACTCTCATGTTTGTCAAGCAAAATGCACTCCAAAATGTTTCAATAGTGAATGCAAAGCCCCGGATGTATGTACGTGCTTCCCAGGTTACAAGAAGAACAACACGTTAAGTAACGTTTGTGACTGGGATGGGCTGATCCCATGTGCTACCTCTTGTATTAACGGAAAGTGTATTCACGGTAGGTGTGTTTGCTATGAAGGGTATAGATATTCGAGAGAGAGGAACTCGTGTCCGCCGAAATGCAGTCGAGCATGTACGTTCGGCATCTGTTCCGCCCCCGAGGTCTGTACGTGCGTGGACGGCTACGTTGTTAGTACCGTCCAGTGGAACAAATGCGTACCGGCCGGTACGTGCAGTTCCACTTGCAAGAACGGTCAGTGCAACGATAAGGATGTGTGTGTTTGTGACGTAGGCTTCAAGCTGAGCCGCTCTGCGCACAACACTTGCCAAGCGGCACCGCCTTGTGCTATAACGTGCGACAACGGTGCTTGCGACGCGCAGGGGGTTTGCGTTTGTCTCGGAGGGTACGCGAGGAGCACTAGTGGGAACACCTGCGTGGCGGATGGTAGCAGGGAGTGCAACAACGGAAGGTTTGTCGCGCCCGACAGCTGTGTCTGCAATACGGGATTCAAGAGTTCACCCACCGGTAAGGGGTGTATCCTGGTGCACAATGCAGGTATAGCTCTGGGCTGGAGGGGACTTGACGATAGCGGGGAAGAGGACATTCTGGAAAACACTACTGTACTTCAAGCGCAGATTAACCATTAGGTTATGTAGAAAGAATGCCAATCGGCTGGAGTATATTGGTGTTAGATAGGATCCAACAGCTTCCCTTCGAAAAGTGATGTTGGCTGTTGAGTTTATTGAAGAATAGTAACATAAATATATACATATATTCTGTGTTTTATATATATTTATGTTACTTTTCTTCAATAAACTCAACAGTCACCATCACTTTTTGAAGGGAATCTGTTCGATCCTGATTAACCATTAGGTTAGATGTAAGCCCTCAGATATCCCTTCACAAGTAATATTTACAACATACTTAGTTAGACACCTGAAGGGGGCATGCATTGCACCCTGGGCAGATTTCCCACAACAAATTTTAAAGTAGTTATTCAAAAGGGCAATAATTATTATTAATTACGTTTACGTACTTGCATTATATTATGTGAATGACATAAAGAGATAAGGTGCCAACAGCTTATCTTAAGGGCAAGGATCACCACCAATATTCAAACCACGCAAAATAACCTTATTTTAGTAATACCTCTCAAACCGTACATAAAATCGAAAAAGGGCTAATAATTCTCACGTAATTTCGTTAGAACTACACCCTGCATGAAAAATTATTCAAATATTGTAATCAGTAGCCTTTTTAAATACGGTATACATTAATTTAATTTAAACCTTGACTAAAATCATTACTGGTTACAATATTTGTTGAAGGTTCTATGCCAGATATAGTTCTAACTAAACCATATGGGACTTATTATCCACTTTTTCATTTTTGTGCAGCGTTATGTGAGTTATTACTAAAATAAGGATATTTCGCTTGGTTTTAAAATTGACGGTCGTCCTTCCTTTTAAATGAAGTAGGCGCGCCGCAAAAGATAACATATATACACTAATAAAGAAATAAACTACATAATCAAAACGTTTTCGGTCCACGTGACCTTCCTCAGTGAGTGTAGAGAGAGAGAGACTGAGTTGAAAACTAAAACTAGGCTAGCTGTTGGCTAGGGGTGAGGGGTGAGTAAATGAGTGTGGGTGACAGGAAGGGGGTGGGGGAAGAGGAAGGAGAATCACCGTAGGTTTAAATTTGTTTTGTTGGCGGAATTTGCCAGTTCACACCTTCTCAGTTCACCAGCTTTTATGGTGGGTGGAACTGACCTTAAAAGTAGAGGTAATTAATGAGAAATGGTGATATAAAAACCCAAATTTCGTGGAAAAAAAAACAATTTTCGCATTTTCGCGATTTCAAAAAAATTGTCAGAAACGTTACTTTAAATTTAATTATACGCACTGTTATTTTGGTATACTATTTTCGCGGAAGCCGTAATACGCGCCGTTATTTGGAGGTCTATTCCGTGAAGCCCATGACATCACGGTACCGCCTACCGCACACGTATTATTCGGTCTGGACCGGCACCTCC
>JAMZAV010003996.1:0-58261 GCA_024449915.1 Sweltsa coloradensis | reverse complement strand
CCCCTGATCATAGGCTACAGTGGAGCATTATGCCTAAGCTATGACCTAAACTTAAATACCCTATTATTTATACGAATATTATAATCAAACTTAAATGCAAATGTTCAGGCGCACTCAATACATGGCTCACTCACTCGTCTAACAACGACTATGGCGTTTCCCTAGTAATATTCGTATAAATAATAGGGTATTTAAGTTTAGGTCATAGCTTAGGCCATAATGCTCCACTGTAGCCTATGATAGGCTAGGGAGGCCTAAGGTAGGGGGAAGAAAAGGAATGTTACCGGGTACTCAACACATGGCTCACTCACTCACTCGTCTAACAACGAGTTTGGCGTTTCCCTAGTTTTATAAACAAACAGAAAGCACGCCAATTAATGGCGGCGTAGAATGTGTTTTTGTTTGCAAAAATAACAAATTAAACTCGGCCCATACTATGTTTTAATTATTCCTGTTTGATCTTTAATTGTTTGTACCAAGGCAGTGATCAAGATCCACGAATCTCAATGGAGTTTCTACAAACCATGGATGTAATTAAGTCCATGCACAAACCAATCGTATCTTCTGTCGCTAAACGCAAATTTGTATAGTATAAAAAATTACAAAAGACATAAAAATTGTATGGGATTATTCATGTACATCGTACTTTATTTCGCATGCCAACCATCTAGGTTAATAATATTAATTACAAATAAATAAATAATTTCTGTAGTGTTTTAACATTGCAGAATAGTATAAGAAACATAGCCAGTACGAGAACGAGCTAAGATTGCAAGGTTTACTCAATCTCCGTGCGGAGTTTTGGGTAATCTTGAGCGTGCAAGTTTCGATGCATCTTGGCCAGTGCCGCGCACCTCTTGACATTCCAAAAATTATAATTCTTCCCGAAAAAACATTGTTGTTAAAATAGAACCTACACATTTAAGCCCATGTATCAATTAATTATTTACCTACCTAAGGTCTCCCTAGCCTATCATAGACTAAAGTGGTGCATTATTACCTTACAGTTGACGTGCCCTTATACCAACTCAACTTAAAACCCTATTATCTATACCGATATAATTATCAAACTTAAATGCAAATGTTGCCGTGTACTCAACACATGACTCGCTCACTCGTCTAACAACGACTTAGGCGTTTCCCTAGTCGAGTTGGCTAAAGCGCACTTATAGCCGAAATGTGGGAGACGTGGGTTTAATGGTCGGGAAAGATTTTGTAATTTCTGGATTGTATTTTTTTAAATTATTTAACATGTTTTGAAATGCATATAACGCAGTGTAGTCCATCATCTGTGACAATACTACGGAAAACATGGCCAGTAGGAAATACGTGAACATATTGCAAGGTTTACTCAATGTACGAGCGGAATTTGGGGGTACCTTGACGTCCAACATTCGATTAACCTTGGACACGGCATTTCACAGCCAGGTAAATAACAAACAAAATATATTATTTCAAAATGAAAACCATTGTCGTTAAAATAATTCCCATACATTTCAACGAATTTTTCAGTTTTTTATTTCTTGCAGGTTTAAATCGTAACAGATTGTGCTCATTTTGTTAGCAGTTCTCAGTTACCTGGTCACTGATGTCTGTTTAAAATTTCAGCTCGGTCTATTTGGCCGTTCGGCCGTATGAGCCTGGACAGACAGACAGACAGACAGACAGACATTTAACATTTAACATTTAACATTTAACAGAATTAATCACGACCAAGGACCGATCGAGTAGCGTTGTAGACTACGTTCGCTGCGCTCACTCGTCTAATCACGGAAGATGTGATATTTTGTAAATTTTAGTTAGAATTAACACTAACAGGGAAAAATATTTACCTATGTTCATTGGATGAGCGAAGCGAAGACTTCAATTTCACCGACCCCCCAAAAAATTTAGCTCCGTTTTTTTTTTTTTTTGTTTGTTTTGTTTTTTTTTGTTTTTCCGTCTGTTTGTTCGCTCTCTACCGGGCAAACGGCATATGCGATCTTGATGAAAATTTGACACGACCTTCGTTTTCTCTAAACTTAGACTTGCCACGTTTTTGGGTACAATCGAAGAAATATTTCTCATGAATATCGTACTTTTACGATTTTTTTCGATTTTTAGTGCGATATTTTCGTGCCATTTGGGCCAATTCTGACCAAACGGGTGGGGCTACAACGTTCATATTTCACATGGACATTAAGGTAATGGTGATGTATTGCTTTCTGAAAGAAAAAGTTGAAAAAGTTAGCCAGAATCGAGAGAAATAAAGCTTTTAATACAAGTTTTTTACGGTAAATAATACCAATTGACAAGAAACAAAAGAAACTTGACAACATTCACCTACAATGCGTAGGCAGCAAAACAAAGCACTTGCAAAAGTAAAGATATCCCACGCAAACTAAAACCTATAAAAAGCTCATCCATCAACGCGGCGGGACTTTAGCGTTTTCCTAGTAATAATTAATCCTTGATATAAAACAGAAAAAATGCATATTCCAGTCCGTGGCGTAACTACAATTCCAGCCACCCCCTCGCAAAAAAAATATGCCCCCCCCCTACCCATCACCACTGATTATTTTATGTTTGTCATATATTGTGCTTACCTTCAATTCAGAATTATCTTGCGAGCTTTCAAATTTGCAAACCGGTCAATTACTGCATCGACATCCATTGTTTTCGCCCGCTCTGCTTCTATACTGACCAGCCCTAGACCTTGAAGACGTTCTTGGCCACTGAGCCCATTTTGAAAAAGATCGACCTTTCTCGTCTTTCGGATATGGTCCAAGCGGTCTGCATGCTCCATTGTCCACTACACATCTTTTAACATGTGGATCGTAAATGTTAATCGGAAAATTGTTTCTATCTCATGATCACTATTTAGGAAAACGCTAAAGTCCCGCCGCGTTGATGGATGAACTTTTCTAAAGTTTATAGTTTGTGTGGGATATCTTTACTTTTGCAAGTGCTTTGTTTTGCTGCCTATGCATTGTAGGTGAATGTTGTCAAGTTTCTATTGTTTCTTGTCAATTGGTATTATTGACCGTAAAAAAACTTATATTAAAAACTTATGTCTATGGATTCTGGCTAACTTTTTCAACTTTTTCTTTCAAAAGGTACTACATCACCATAACCTTAATGTCCATGTATAATATGAACGTTGTGGCCCCACCCGTTTGGTCAGAATCGACCCAAATGGCACGAAAATATCGCGCAAAAAGTAAAAAAACTTATAGTAAAAGCTTTATTTCTATAGATTCTGGCTAACTTTGTCAACTTTTTCTTTCAGAAAGCAATCCATCACCATTACCTTAATGCCCATGTGAAATATAAACGTTGTAGCCCCACCCGTTTGGTCAGAATCGGCCCAAATGTGACGAAAATATCGCACTAAAAATCGAAAAAATCGAAAAGTACGATATTCATGAGAAATATTTCTTCGATTGTACCCAAAAACGTAGCAAGTCTAAGTTCAGAGATTTCGAAGGTCCTGTCAAATTTTCATCAAGATCGCATATGCCGTTTGCCCGGTAGAGAGCGAACAAACAGACAAAAATACACAGAAAAAATAAAAAAAAACACCCGAGCTAAATTTTTTGGGGGGTCAGTGAAATTGAAGTCTTCGCTTCACTCGCTTCGCTCGCTACGCTCATCCAAAAATATTGGCAATAGTACTAGTAGCTTCTTTGTCCTCATTACAGATCTCAACACTTTATTCAATATCACTAGGAAAACGCTAAAGTCCCGCCGCGTTGATGGATGAGCTTTTTAAAGTTTTTAGTTTGCGTAAGATATCTTTACTTTTGCAAGTGCTTTGTTTTGTTGCCTACGCAATGTAGGTGATTGTTGTCAAGTTTTTATTGTTACCTGTCAATTGGTATTATTTACCGTAAACAACACATATTAAAAGCTTTATTTCTATGCCTTCTGGCTAAATTTTTCAACTTTTTATGTCAAAAGGTACTACATCACCATAACCTTAATGTCCATGTAAAATATTAACGTTGAAGCCCTACCCGTTTGGTCAGAATTGGCCCAAATGTCACGAAAATATCGCACTTAAAATCAAAAAACTTATATTAAAAGCTTTATTTCTATAGATTTTGGCTAACTTTTTCAATTTTTTTCTTTCAGAAACCAATACATCACCATAACCTTAATGTCCATGTGAAATATGAACGTTGTAGCCCCACCCGTTTGGTCAGAATCGGCCCAAATGTCACGAAAATATCGCACTAAAAATAGAAAAAAATCCTAAAAGTACGATATTCATGAGAAATATTTCTTCGATTGTACCCAAAAACGTAGCAAGTCTAAGTTCAAAGATTTTGAAGGTCACCTTCAATTTTCATCAAGATCGGATATGCCGTTTGCCCGGTAGAGAGCGAACAAACAGACATACATACAAACAAACAAAAAAAAAAAAAACATTGGAGCTAAATTTTTTGAGGGGTCAGTGAAATTGAAGTCTTTTCTTCGCTCGCTACGCTCGCTACGCTCATCCAACTATGACTAATATTTATGTCGCCACTTACCACTTCGTCGGTAAAGGTTTCTTTTAAAATTTATGACTTTTTCTAGTCTTGTTCACACACACACGGATGTTGAACTCGAAGGTAAATCTCTGATGTTTGAGTTTATGACATTCACAGGCCTACTCGATTCGTATTCTATATGAATCTAACTTTTTACACTTTCGCACAACATTTTCTTCTTCCATTTTCTTCCGTCTATTTGACGCACCACTTGGTACACTACTTCTACCGCCGATCTTACTCATTGTTACTCCAACGGTGTACTGAACAATGTTCAAGCCAAAACTTGTCAGACTGTTCGCAGTCGCTGCATTTAGAATGACTCACAAAGTTTCAGTCCGCAATCAAGCGGAACGCGCACAAGTGTCGGATAACTTGACGGTGAATAACCACAAACAAGAATAAGCCAAGATTGTTTGTGCGTCGTATCATATGTGTTGTGTGCTAGACCCAAAATTCTTACGACATTTATTTTCAACAGTCAACGTCGACTCTACTTTCGAAGCCAATGTTATTCGTATTTCGTAAGTCCTGTTGTCAATGACGAAATCAAGATTTTTAAATTTGACTTTTTTTCATTTTATTTCATTTTCATTTTTATTTTTTTATTTTTAATAATTTTTGGGCCCCCTGGAGCGCGCCCCCCCCCCCCCCCGCGACCGTGGTCCCGCGGGCCCTTAGTTTCGCCACTTATTCCAGTTAAACATAATTACGTATCCTACTGTAAACTTGTCATATACGTTGTAAAGAAGATGAAAATCTGTATCGGGATGTAAACATATTTAAGTTGTAGATAGTTCTAGAAGTAAACATTGAAATTCAACGCAAAAATAAATTTCATGCTGCATGCAAGTGGTTAAAATAATGCCCACAATAAACGTGCATACTCTCCAGAAATACCTTCTAATAAAGTTCAGTCTACTAATTCGCAGATGGGTTACGTGCATCCCTAGCTCATGACCAGTCCAGTCATTCATTACCTTAATGTATCTATTCCCAAGTGTGTTCGTGGATAAATTGCCATTTCTTAAGTTACATAATTGTTTCTACAACCGCAGAAAACGTCATGAACGAAGGAGGGGATCTTGTTAGTTGATATGTTGTGATGGGCAACCTATATCGTCTACAATCAATAAGCACGAACGTTTTGTTGCAATTTGATTCGTTTTCCGAGAAAATAACCAACACAGAGAATGATTTTTTTACTTTTAAAATTTAAAATTTCCATGTACAACATAACTTAAAATTAAAAATAGAACAGATACAAATATGTAGAGCTGAATTATTGGCAAGCTTTAAGAAGTTTAATAAAACTTTTACAAATTGGCTAGGTTCCAACACACTTTGAACTCCGAAGACAGGCATTATATAACTGCGCTGCCAAGTGAGATATTGATACACAATACAAATTTTCTCATTCGTTTCACATTGTTTTGATTTTATAATGATGCTTTATCTTTCAGTAAACGGTGATACGTAATCGTTTATGTGTATATATAACAGGGATGATTACAAGGTTTTTCAAGCTACATTTGGGGTAAATTTTGACGAAAATTTCTATCACACGACAAAATATTACATATTTGTCTTTGAAAATATATGACACAAAATATTATAAACTATAATATTAGACATCATCCAATTCGAAAAATATATTTTTTTCTACCAAAACAGTGAAATTTAATTATTTAAACATGTCAGCATAATGGTATACATACTTATTAGAAAAGCATTTCACAAACATCATCTTAATAATCATTGAAGCAGAAGAGGACATGACAATATTACAGAACATATGCCATGCTGTGTTGGTTATAGTCTCGTACAAAGTATATTAGTGCAAATGCTCAAGTGTGGCGGCGTACAAACAAATCTTATGTGCTATTACATTCCTACACCTCAAGCAAGCCGGCGAATAAATTGCCTTCAGATTTCTCCCCCACTGAAATGCAGTTACGTAACTGAGTGGGTAGACTCCAAATACAAATTTATTTATTTATTCATTAATATAACTAATTTAATTTTTTACAAGACAAATGTTGTTCCATATTAAAATCTTTTTATTTTATCTTTTCATCTGAGCATAAGTTTTACGTATTTTTGATAAGTCTTATATGAACTATAATATTCTGAAGGTATAGGAAATAAAAATTAATACACATTATTCGATGGTAATATATGCGCTGTATCATAACGTTAATTAAGAATTCAGCATAATATTCTTCCAGTAATTTCTGATTTCAGAAATGCATAACTCTCTTATGTCACCATTTCGTAACAAGAAGAATCTTATGAATACAATTAAACAAGAAACTTTGAATACATACCGATGAAATTAAACTTATTTTGTTTCGTCGGAAATTTATTAATATATTTGAATAGTTAACTCTTGAGCGCTTATGCGTGTGCCAATACAAAGAATCCACAAACAACCTTAAATATTTTGTTTGCCGTGCATATATTTTGTTCCACGCTTTAGAAATTCCCTTTAATTTAACTATGTATCGAGTAATACAAAATGTCACAGATGGAATAATCACTATATGAACAATGATGCACATTTTAAGCCGCAAAGCTTCCCTAAAAGCATCACTCTTCTGTGTATACGTCCGTTTGTGTGTGTAACATCTCACGGTGAACATCGAACTGGACCTCTATTTCCCTAACACAAGGATGATACAGAATGTTTTTGGTGATCCTTGGGTCAAGGAGTCGAGGCTAGCATTTTTGAAGCGTGAATTGTTCGTACCAGGCACCTCTGCCAAAAATGTCTGCACTATACGGTTTTATTAGTGTTCTTCAACTATCCATCGATTATACAGCTTTTCTCACTATTTTGGGTGTTCCAGAGCACGTGTTTATGTAAAGGTATGTTTCTTATTACTAGGAAAACGCTTAAGTCCCGCCGCGTTGTTGGATGAGCGTAATTGGTGCATTGAGCTGCCATGTGTTACGCGGATTTTCTGTTGTTCTGTGAAAAAATTATTACTTAGTCGAAGATTTTTTTTAATTAAATTAAATAAAATATTAAATTAATTTTTTTAATAAATCGTAATTTTTTTTTAAATCATAAAATTGCAATTTTCATAAGAAATAATTATTCGATTGCGCTCAAATTTAACACGAGTATATTAGTTCATAAAATTAAGGTTCTGTGAAAAAATCATTACAAAAGGATAAAGCATGTAGGTGTTACAAGTCAAAGAATTGTTTTAAAAAAGAAAAAACACGTAAAATTTCGATTTTTATGAGAAATAATTTTTCGATTACGCTCAAATTTCACACGAATATCTTAATTCATAAAATTAAGGTTCTATGAAAAAATCTTTACAATCGGATAAAGCGTGTAGGTGTTATAAGTCGAAGAAATATTTAAAAAATCGAAAAAAATCGTAAAATTGCGTTTTTTATAAGAAAAAATTTTTCGATTGCGCTCAAAAACGTGGCAGTTCTAAGTTCAGAGATTTCGAAGGCCTCCATAAAATTTCATCGCAATCGGAGTATCGGTTTAGCCGGAATCGTGCTGACAAACACACAAAAATACAGAAAAAAAAAGAAAGAAGGAAGGAAAGAAAAAAAAAAAACATTCCGGATTTTTTTCTCCAGTGTAGTGAAATGGAATCTTCGCTTCGCTCGCTACGCTCGCTACGCTCATCCAATAATCTTTAAGGAATATACGATGCTACCTTACTTTACGAAAGCAGACATGTGACATGAGTCACATTAATTGAAAGAGCAAAGCGAAGACCAATTTCTCTGACCCCCCCCCCAAAAAAAAAAAGTTTGGGTGTTTTTTTTGTCTGATTGTTCGCTCTCTACCGAGCAAACGGTCCATGCAATTTAAATAAAAATTGGAGGGGACCTTCGAAATCTCTCAACTTAGGTTTGCGAGTTTTTGAATTCAATTGAAAAAATATTTATCATGAATATTGTACTATTCCGATTTTTCCCGATTTTTAATACGATATTTTCGTGATATTTGGGTCGATTCTGACCAAACGGGCTGGGCTACAACGTTCATATTTCACATGGACATTAAGGTTATGGTGGTGTATAGCCTTTTAAAATAAAGTTGAAAAAGTTTGCCAGAATTTATAGAAAAAAAGGATTTAATACAAGCCTTTTAATGTGTATAATTACAAAAACTATAAAAAATCGACAACTATCACCTACAATGCGTACACAAAGCAAGTCTTTGGGCCTCGAAATATTTTACATACTATTGTTATTGGTATTACTATATCAGTTAATACTTCTTTATAAAAATTAACCTAATTTAAAATCAAACAAAATTGTATTTTATTTATTTTTTATTTTTGTTATTTTCGTTTTTCTTTTTTAATGTTTTTTTTTCTTTTTTTCTTTTTTTTCGTCTTTTTTTTTCTTTTTTCATTTTAATTCCATTTTTTTTCTTTTCTTTTCATTTTCCACCCTTTTTTATATTTGATTCATTCATTAAATGCATTATAATATATTTTTTTTTATTTGTTACCAAAATTGTTGTGTTTAAATGCATTGTTGTTGTAATGCTACTATTTAAAATATTTTCGAAAATGTAGTTTATTGTTGTTTCTGCATCTATGTTATTAGATTTATTTAGTTGTCCTCCTTTGTTAATCAGTTTTTATAACTGAATAGGATAGACGTTAAATAAATAAATAAAATAAATCAAAATAAATAGAACTTGAAAATGTATGAGATCGGACGCATACAAAAATCTTAGTAATCATTGGACAGAAAAAAGTCAACCAAAAAAGCTCATCTATCAACGCGACTGGAAATAGCGTTCGCAAAGCGACCAAGTTTAAACAATACCTGGCATTACAACCGAATATCTAATATTTATTTAGTTCTACATTCTCTCCGTTCCACACATGTAGGTATATTCTTGTGTAAGCATATGGATAATAGTGCATCATGGAAACATGCATTTGCCCATCTTCGTATATAGGTGAAAACGCGAAGGAGAAAATGGTGTTCGCTGAATACGCAATCTTTAAAAGGTGAAAATGAACGCCATTCTCATTTCATATTCCAGACCAGACCCTATGCTAGGACACAGATATTATGTGCATAGTCTCAAGGAAATATATTCTTTTCGTGGGAAACTGCCCAGGGTGCAATGCAGCTCTATTCTTATATTGGAGATAGGAAACTTATTGTGAAAGGATGTCCGAGGGCTGTTTAAGAGGACTCAATCCCTTGCATTTGAATTAACGACTGAGGAAATCTTCGAAAAAAAAAACACCAGCCAGGATTGCCGGTCTCGACGGGATTTGAACTTGGGACCTTCCGAGCAACGCTAGAGACCTCACTGCCGGTAAGGAAAGATGTGATTTTTGTTAAAAGTAGGTTCAGAGAACGAATATATATTTTTTTTTTGTTTATTTGGATTATGGACGCGTCAACCGTTAGGTCATAATGCACCACTCTAACCAGGGGGGGGAGGAGCCCATGCTGGTCGTAACCAGCCACGGGTAAGGAGAGGAAAGGGGTTCTCACGTCGCGGTCGTCATTGTCTTCGTCATCGTTCGTGTTGTCATTGTCGTCATCGTCGTCGAAGTGTCGTCAAGGGAAGGGGGCAAGGTCCTTCTCGACGACGATTGCCAGAGCTCGCCTCTATTTTCGGGAGTAAAATAATACCCTTCATACTAGCTGATGTTTGCGAGGTGGACTTTTTCTCTTGAATCGTCTTGTACGTTTAGCAGAGCCATGCTCTGGGCCAATTCTACCCCGGGCCCAGACGAGGAAAAGAGAACGAATAAAGCAAACCAATGAATGAGTTTTGGTTGATAGTCAAGGATTTTAGCTTGTGAGTTATTTAAGTTGGTAGATAACGTCAGATTTCATTCCGACCAATTTGTCCAATCGAGACAATAAGCAAAGGCATGCATGGTCGTAACTACGAGAGCCCAGGGAGTGAGACAATGAGAAAATTAGGTCAAAGGGGGTTGAGGGCGGGGTTGCAATGACCAAAATACAAGGTGTATTCATAATAAATCAGTTAATTTAACTTAATAATGTGTTTTATTTTGTATTCACTCGTTCACAGGTGAAATACAAAAGCCCACCGTTTAAGATTTTTTTAAACTAATCTCATCATATTTAGCGACAGCTTTTGGTTATAGTTTATACACGAAAATAGATATGCATAATCTAATATTAATATTTTTTTTATCGAGTAGAAAATTTGAAACAACCAACCCTATGGACTTTCAACAAAAGTAAAAGATTGATGAAATAGAAAAGTGTATTGCCATTTACCACGCACAATTATAAAATATAAATAAAGAAAGATAGCAATATTTGTTTGTAATTTTCACATGTTGTATTCCTGGAAGATTGGTGTTACATTACTATAACGGTGGAGTAATAAAGACACGAATCGATGTTATCGATGCCATCTTATTTCATTTGGCTTTATTAAACTTGATCATAGTGGATCTCGGAGAGCTCATATCCCACTAGTGAGATCAGTCGTACCTCAAGTGTGTCTTATTAGAGATGAGCATCTCAACCCTATCACCTCTCGCCTGGATACCTTCAGATGACTTGTGACCTCGAAACTCTCACGCTACGGAAGAGCAATTGCAATGCAATATCCTGTCTAGATATTAAACCTAATCAAGAGTTTGATTCACTTCAAAGCACTTGTTGATTAATCTCTCAGGCATGAGTGCACTGACTTGACATCCTTAGAACTTGATACACGTGTCAATATACTTAACGTAAATTGTTACCACTAATTTGTTCATTAAATAACGTATTTACTTGATCAAATCGCGCAATTAACATGACATCACTGTAATGTAATGAGAATTGCACTAGGAAAACGCTTAAGTCCCGCCGCGTTGTTGGATGAGCGTAATTGGTGCATTGAGCTGCCATGACTGTGTTACGCGGATTTTCTGTTGTTCTGTGAAAAAATCATTACTAAGTCGAAGATTTTTTTTTATTAAATTAAATAAAATAAAAAATTAACTTAATTTTTTTAATAAATCGTAATTTTTAAAACGAAAAAAATCGTAAAATTGCAATTTTCATAAGAAATAATTATTCGATTGCGCTCAAATTTCACACGAGTATATTAATTCATGAAATTAAAGTTCTGTGAAAAAATCATTACAATAGATTAAAGCATGTAGGTGTTATAAGTCAAAGAATTGTTTTAAAAAAGAAAAAAACCGTAAAATTTCACATTTTATGAGAAATAATTTTTCGATTACGTTCAAATTTCACACGAATATCTAAATTCATAAAATTAAGGTTCTGTGAGAAAATCATTACAATCGGATAAAGCATGTAGATGTTATAAGTCGAAGAAATTTTTTAAAAATCGAAAAAAATCGTAAAATTGCGTTTTTTATAAGAAAAAAAAATTCGATTGCGCTCAAAAACGTGGCAGTTCTAAGTTCAGAGATTTCGAAGGCCTCCATAAAATTTCATCGCAATCGGAGTATCGATTTAGCCGGAATAACACACAAAAATACAAAAAAAAAACCTTCCGGATTTTTTTCTCCAGTATAGTGAAATGGAATCTTTGCTTCGCTCGCTACGCTCATCCAAAAATACTTGGCGTGAATGCTGTGCAATACATTTCAATTCTGACACGTTCTTTTAATTACTAGGAAAACGCTTAAGTCCCGCCGCGTTGTTGGATGAGCGTAATTGGTGCATTGAGCTGCCATGTGTTACGCGGATTTTCTGTTGTTCTGTGAAAAAATCATTACTTAATCGAAGATTTTTTTAAATTAAATAAAATAAAATAAAAAATTAACTTTTTTTTTTAATAAATCATAATTTAAAAAAAAGAAAAAATCTTAAAATTGCAATTTTCATAAGAAATAATTATTTGATTACGCTCAAATTTAGCACGAGTATATAAATTCATAAAATTAAGGTTCTGTGAAAAAATCATTACAATCAGATAAATCATGTAGGTGTTATAAGTCGAAGAATTTTTTTAAAAATCTAAAAAAATCGTAAAATTGAGTTTTTTATAAGAAAAAATTTCCCGATTGCACTCAAAAACGTGGCAGTTCTAAGTTCAGAGATTTCGAAGGCCTCCATAAAATTTCATCGCAATCGGAGTATCGGTTTAGCCGGAATCGTGTTAACAAACACACAAAAATACGAAAAAAAGAAAAAAAAACATTCCGGATTTTTTTCTCCAGTGTAGTGAAATGGAATCTTCGCTTCGCTCGCTACGCTCATCCAACTAAGAAGCTTCGCAAACGCTTTTTCAGGCGCGTTGTTGGATGAGCGTAATTGGTGCATTGAGCTGCCATGTGTTATGTAGATTTTCTGTTGTTCTGTGAAAAAATCATTACAATCGGATAAAGCATGAAGTGTTATAAGTCAAATAATTGTTTTTAAAAACGAAAACAATCGTAAAAAAGCGATTTTCATGAGAAATAATTTTTCGATTGCGCTCAAAAACGTGGCAGTTCTAAGTTCAGAGATTTCAAGGTCACCAGAAAATTTCATCGCAATCGGAGTATTGGTTTAGCCGGAACCATGTTAACAAACACACAAAAATACAAAAAAAAGCAAAAAACTTTTCGGATTTTTTTCTCCAATGTAGTGGAATGGAATCTTCGCTTCGCTCGCTACGCTCATCAATCAATTCTATTCAATGTGAAAGAAAGGGTGTTTGTTTTAGTGGGAACCAGTTAAATGACAATTTATTACATATCAATTTATGACATAAAACATATAATATGACATAAAAAGTTTAATATAACAATAATATACCAAATCACTTAACAATAACAAATGTTCTTCTGGTGAATGACTAGGTACAGGAAAGAAATGTCCAAGAGCTTTTTTATAATTCAAAGCCCAAATTTAACTTGTTAACTGAAGGCAACCTTGGACCAAACATGTAATTGATAATTGCCAATGGTGGGTATATGTTTGATGACGTGCCAAATCAAAGAATCGTGCGTTACGTGAGCTATCTCTGTAACGGATTCATACATATAACGGTTATGGTACATTTGAATCCGCCCTTTATTTCCAGATATTCAAAAACCATTTTAATGCGATTTGTTCCATTCACTCGACTCATTGGCTTCTAGTTCGGCGAAGTAGTAAATAATAAGCTCATCTATATGCATCACTTTTCTGTCTGTCCGTCCGTCTGTTTGCATGTCACTTTTCATGACAACACCGAACGTGACATCCAATTGACATGAGTGTTTTTTTTAAATATTGCCCTTCAGTATGTATGATATGGAATGTTCTGGCGATCCTGGGGTTCATGGACGATGGTACCAGAATAACTCAAAATACATATATATTTAAATCCGGAATCTCCGCCATCAATATCTACAAAATACAAGAATTCATTTGGGTCTCCCCTAATGAATCTATTGACTAGGAAGCTTCGCAAACGCTTTTTCAGGCGCGTTGTTGGATGAGCGTATGTTTTTTTAAACAAAAAAAAGCGTAAAATTGCGATTTTCATAAGAAATAATTTTTCGATTGCGCTCAAAAACGTGGCAGTTCTTGGTTCAGAGATTTCGAAGGCCTCCATAAAATTTAATCGCAATTGGAGTATCAATTTTGCCGGAATCGTGCTAACAGACACATAATGATACCATGGACTTAGAATAGTAACTGGCGTATGATACAAACAGAAAGAAAGAAAGAAGAGAAAAAAAACATTCCGGATTTTTTTCTCCAGTGAAGTGAAATGGAATCTCGCTTCGCTCATCCAATTAAGCGGCTTCGCTCCCTATTTTGAAAAGTTGCGTATCCGTGCTTGTTTTTGGACAATCATATCAAAGATAAAAATATGTTCAGAATATTATAGGCGTTCCAAAGTAACTTGTTAGATGATGAAACAGTTTTACTCATTTTGCTTATGGGTTTGCCCGTGATGCAACATACAAGTTAACGCGGCTAACATATATCATCCCAATCAGATGTTCATGACCTTTTTCTATTTATATACTGCAATGCAGAATGTACGCATACAAGCACGTTTATGTCCTAAAAAGCAGATATGTAAAGATTGATTTATTCTTGGATACTACGACACTGTCCGTCAGAAAGAACAAAACCTTAGACAATCGTTACTATAAAATCACAATCATTATTTTCTGATATGACCTATTTTGGAATTTGATTAACCCTTATTGGTAAAATGTTGGTAGAGCCCTGACATTGGTGTTTCAACACTATTTTACACCACACAAAACAAATTTTAAAAATTAAAGAAAAAACATGATATATTTTTAATTTGTTTTCTTTAATTTTTGTTTTGTTCTGCCCACTTATTTAATTCTTTCAATGTACTTTATATGGTAAAGTAAACAAACAACAATAGTTAACAATTGAACCTGACCTGAAAGGGTTTTAAAAACCTTTGTTGGATGAGCGTAGCGAGCGTAGCGAGCGAAGCGAAGATTCCATTTCACTACACTGGAGAAAAAAATCCGGAATGTTTTTTTTTCTTTTTTTTTCTGTATTTTTGTGTGACTGTTAACACGATTCCGGCTAAACCGATACTCCAATTGCGATAAAATTTTATGGAGGCCTTCGAAATCTCTGAACAAAGAACTGCCACGGTTTTGAGCGCAATCGAAAAATTATTCCTCAAGAAAATCGCAATTTTACGATTTTTTTCGATTTTTAAAAAATTTCTTCAGCTTATAACACCTACATGCTTTATCCGATTTTAATGATTTTTTTACAGAACCTTAATTTTATGAATTTCGGTATTCGTGTGAAATTTGAGCGCAATCGAAAAACTATTTCTCATGAAAATCGAAATTTTACGTTTTTCTTTTTTAAAACAATTCTTTGACTTATAACACCTATAATATAGGTAATATAAGATAAAGCATATTATGCTTTATTTTATTGTAATAATTTTTTCACAGAACCTTAATTTTATAAATTCATATATTTGTGTAAAATTTGTGTGCAATCGAATAATTATTTCTTATGAAAATTTTAATATTACGATTTTTTCCTTTTTTTAAATTACAATTAATAAAAAAATAAAAAAAATAAAGTTAATTTTTCATTTAATTTAATTTAATTAAAAAAAATCTTCAACTTAGTAATGAATTTTTCACAGAACAACAGAAAATCCGCATAACACATGGCAGCTCAATGCACCAATTACGCTCATCCAACAACGCGGCGGGACTTAAGCGTTTTCCTAGTATTTATAACGAGAGTTTTTGTCTGTTCGTGTAAAGTATATTTTTGAGTAGTCACCCGTGATTGTGATAAAAACAAATCATTTCATAGTTGGATTCAAAACCCTCACCATTTTGTAGTATATGCACTTTACTTAAGTCCAAATCGCACGAGCCAGCACTAACGACAAGTATCTTTTGTTCTATTTATTCATTGTTGAACGTTTGCCAAATTCTAACAAATGTATGCTTCACTTTTAAGAATCGAAAAATAAATGTTACGACTGCAGAAAATGAAACCCTCTACAAAGTCTTCGTGAAGAAAGTAGGGCAGAAAACAAACGAACTGTAAGTTTCATATGCGTCGAGGAAAAGCTATGTTCTTTGATTTTATGTGGCCCATTTAAGTCTCCAAGTGGCAAGTTCTACACACCCTACACAGACTTTACGTATAAACCATTTATCAAATCAAATTTATCACAGTATAAATAATTATCAAACGTTATATTTAAAAATAAATAGTATGGAGCAAAACTTTTATATAAACAAAAAACTTTTTTGTCCGTCCGTCCGCCCGTGCATGTGTCACGTTTCACGAAAACAACTTAACACGACGTTCAATAGGCAAGAAGTTTACTATGTTGGCATCGCCGTCAACAAGAATGCTACCTACAAACTGTGTGTTTGGTGACCATGGAGATAAGTGACTAGCCAACAAAAAGGTTTGAAAATTTATGACCAGGCACCGCCACCAAAAATATCGCTAGGTGAATTATTACATTTCCCTGTTTTGAGTACTCCTGTTACCCGTGCTTTAAACATCACAAAAAGTTTATTACTGAAACAATGTAAAATCGTAAAGTTGGAACTATATTTAAATCCTAACTGTTAGATGATCCCAAGGCTATATATCAACTGACTTTAGTGCATGATTATATTTGCATTGCAGTGACCTCGTACGCTAACTGCATCACTGGCATTACACTTTGAATGCTTTCATGGTAAAGTTATATGTAGAGTATAAATTTTAAGGTTTAAACCATGAGTGCCCAGTTAACAATAAGTAATTCAATTTTGAAAATCGTGTGGGAAACATGTCCATAGGGACGATTAGATGTCCAACTTACGATGTCTTACAAGAAATTTTGGAGATAGGAAAATTGTGAAGGAAAAGTCCAAATGCTGTTTAAGAGAACTCAATGCCTTAAATTAGCAATAACGGTGGCGGAAAACCTTGGTGAAAACCTTCAGTCAGGATTGCCGGTAGCGGGATTGTAATCCGTGTCCTCCCGAATAAGAGTATCTCAATTTGCGCAGAAGCTACATCTGGCGTTATAATACGCTGTATAATATTTTTGATTCGTAGATCTACCTGGTATACACCAATGCAAATTATAGTAAACACACCAACAGTGTTGGCTCGAGCGCTAAGCGCGCGACTTTGATTCGGGAGGTCCCGGGTTCAAATCTCGTCGAGACCGGCAATCCTGACTGAAGGTATTTTTCGAGGTTTCCCCCGTCGTTAATGCAAATGCAAGGGATTGTCCTCTTAAACAGCTCTCGGACATCGCTTCACAATAATTGTCATATCCGCAACACCTAGTTGGGGCATGAATTATTTATTTATAGTAAACACGTAAATATTACAATCACATGACATTGAGAAGCACCAGTACCCAAAACACTCAGCGAAGCTACTTTATCAACAGATTGTCGAAGAAGAACACAAATATCAAATAATTCGCCGTAAGTTGTTTTTGGTGGAGGTGCCGGGTACCATCTTGAAACTTGAAAAGTTTCGCACCTTGTTCCCGCATTGAAAATGGAGGACGTGCCGTGTCATACATTTTCAAACATTTTGAGAGGCTATCACCTCTTTCAGGGTCACCAAAAAATTTATGTGTCATTCTTGTTGAAGGGCAATGCAAAACAAACGCATGTCCATCAGACTTGTGTTCGGTTTTATCGTGAGACGTGACTCACGCACAGACGGACAGACATATCAGTTTTATTTATTGGGCCTTTACCGTCTAATAAGTAAAGTAACAAAAACCCTCACCTATGACAACAGGGTTGTTTTCGTAATGGGGACTAATAATAATGGCGACCTCTCCTAATGGAATACAGACTTCTATTAGAGATGATTATACAAAAAATATTACAGTGGCGCCAGGAAAAGTGGTCGTTAGCGTAAAATGTGTTTTGTGCAGTTCAAAGTTTTTTGTTTTATTTCTACTTATAACTCTTTACTTTATGTGTAATAGCGTAGCGGTAATCGAGAGTGAAAAGTGTAAGAAAATAACATGTTAATAACAGTAATTATGAAGTCTCTATTTGCAACGAATAATGTAATCCACAAGTGCAAATGTCATAGAGAAGGGAGGAGGGGAAACCCGGTACCGGATTGTAGCCTACTATTTTCGAAAAGTACCAAGGGGACCAATGGCTTAACGTCCCATCCGAAAGGACGGTGTAACCTTGACAGTCATATACGTTTCTCCACTTAACCAAGACTAGCGAGCAGACGTCGTGGAGAAAAAAGCCGTTACACTAGTTCTCGAACCTTCCATCTGCTCTACCATCGGTATACGTGAGTCCCAGGGCATAGCGTTCACCCACTTCGCCCTGACCACGCTCGAGGCAGCTTAACTTCGGTGTTTGAGCGGGAACCGGCTAAGCGACCGCGACTCTAACTTGATAAAAGTTTATAAATTTTAAAAAGAATTTAAAGGATTAATAAAAAAAAGGTTTTTACAATAGTTTGCGATAGGCCTAAGTTAGTTACCAAAATTTTTCAGAGTCTAACTCTCAGAACTCATTCACAATTGACCTTTGGAAGCGGTTTTGTTTTTAAAGCTCGAAACACTAGTACATTCTAGAAGCTTACGTGTGAAGACCTCCATTTGAATCAACTTTCCGCTGACAGAAGCGCTTCTGAGTAGCAAAATAAGTTACCATCTGAGTAGCAAAATAAGTTACAAATACAAAGCAACTCTTCGTATAACCTAGGTCCATGTAAGATCTATCCTCGATTTTAAATACCGACCTCATTTCGGCCATTGTTTGCTTGTAGATGATATATGTGCAGGTCAGCTTAAATGAAAGTCTTGCACAAAATATAAGTTATGTAACTTAGTGGGTTGTGTTGTGTTTATAATTTTTCAACCAACTATAGGGGAAATCTATACCGAATCACAATCAATACCTGATTTACGACACACCCACTGGGCAAACTTTTGACCGCGTTATATTTCCAGTGGTTTGAGGGGTAGTGGTATGATATTTCCAAGTAAGAGATTTAAGCAGTGGGCTCAAGAAAAGACTAGAATCTATGCGGAGATAATAAATCCATCTTTATTACAATTTCATTCAATAAAGGAAAAGTTCATCCGATGATCTTGTTGTGCAACGGGAAACTCTGTTGGTTCCATCTCAACTACGTTTATACCTTACAGCGCATTTAGCGTCTCAAGGTTTCTTGATTACTTGTGAAGTTAGTCGAAGCGAGACTGGCGTTAATACCTTAATGTTGTTTATATTATCTTGTTATTTAGTCGAGCTCCGCGAGCTGTTTGTTGTTGTTTTGAAATTAAAATCACATTTTTGTCTGAAATGTTACTAAGATTCCTTAATGGAGTAATTAAGATGGGCGTTCACAGTATCACGACAGCTCAAAGCACTTAATACAACGTCCTTTCTCATTTTCCCTTCTATACATTTTAACTGGATTTTCGGCACTCTTTGTAAGTATAACTTTGAAAATTTTCGTTGGCCAACACCACGTTAAGAAAAATCATTAATTGTCCTAAAGCTTAAACTTTTTGTACTTCATAATAAATAAAGACATTTTCGTAACTTGTATGTTAAAAAAAATCATAATATAATCGTTAACGGAGTATTATCTTGACTGCTTTATCTATGTTCTTAGATATAATATTTTCATGCCGGACTATAGATTAATTTCTGCGAACGTAAGTTGTGACATTACACTAACTATTTACTCTGGTTCTAATTTCATCAAACTGTGGTAAACTGTGATTTTAGCATCAATGTTACGTATTATAATACATTAAACGATAATACTATAAAAACGTAAAAAAAAACTATAGTGCTGGTAAAGCTACCGCCATCACATTGAAGAATTTAAGATTAGTTAGCCGGTAGTTAAGAGAGGAGCGAATTTTTAAACTTTAGAACAATAATTTCTAAATATTATCCTGAAAGTACAGAGATGAATGAGCAAGGCATCTGCAAGTACCTTAATGAGTTCCTCCGCCGAGAGCTTCTTCGGAAACTGCAGCCCCATGAAGACCCTCCGCCACTGTCTGGCCATCTTCGTCTTCACCGGGGTACCTAGCTTGACGACCGCGCTCGCCGGTAGTCGGAAATACGGTCTCTTCTGTAGAGCAACTGGGGAGCAACACACACCTCTGTAGGGGTCTGTCGCCCGTCGCGGACTGAATCAGTAGCACTCCCTCCCACCAGGACGGCGACGACGCAATCGCGGACACGTGAAATCCCTGTCCTCTCGACTTGTCGCCGAGCGAGTAGCTATGGTTACCAACGCCGCTTATATATACTCCCGACTATTGTGCTAGGTCATTGAGGTCATTACTGTTGCTTAACTTCGTTCTCATTCGCGTGTTTAATTTTCATATCGTATATATGCATTTTATATGATTAATTTCATAAGTTCATTAAATGAAAAAGTACGTAGCCGACTTTTTTTTAAAGAAAAAAACTTAAGCTTATTACAATTTCGAAACAAATGCATATTCACCGAATTGGTTCATTTTCAATACTTAATCCGATTGACTTTATGATGATGTTAATTGAAAATTTCCGAAACAAATGTTTTGCAAGAAATCTACTAAGTACAAATTAATTAAAATTTCAAAACAAATGCATAACAAATGAAATAAATGTGGATATTACTCATCACTGAATTATTTACTGAGTATTTGAGTAAGTTGACTAGTTAAGAATACTTTTTAATTGGACGTTGTGATTTTGCATTTTCTCAAATAAATTATCTTCTTGTTTCCGTAACTATCTACTAGTTAACTTGTTTTTTAGCTAGTAGTAAGTTTATTGTAATATTTTCGGAACAAACGATTTAACAATAACTTACTTGATTCTATTTTATCATCATCATTTTTCTATCATATTTTCTTACTCAGGAATATGATGTGCCCTCAATAACAAAGAACGGCGTCTAATTTTTAAAATGTTTAAGGCGTAACTTAGTTAATTTTATTATCGACACGACATTAAAAAAGTGTTTTGTAAATTGATTTTGGTTCGCATTTTTGGATTTTTGAAAGTTTTGGTCAACAAAAACCTAATAAAACTTATTTGAAACGTTTTCCAATTCAAATGTATAGAAAATTTATTGAACAATCGAGGAAAAAAAAATATTTCAAAATTATCGCCATAATTTTTTAGCCATCACTTCTCAAGTTCATTGAATTAATTTTTATAAAATACCATGAATGTTCATCTTGAACACTATCGTCCTTATTGTTTATTTCCAAATTTAAGAATTGACTCTTTTGCGAAATGTTGACAGTAAATAGTTTTGTTTCATTGGTAATACACATTATTCGCTATTCTTCTAGAATAAGAATATAATTTAAAATATATTTATCCAACAAAAATTAAACACTAAATATTAATAATGAATAAAACTAACTTGGTTTACAAGACAAAAATCATCATGCATTAATTTAAATATCTAACAGTGCACAAAAAAACGAGTCAACTATAATATACTGTCAATAATCCGTATCATTATTTTTATCATAACAAAATATCGATTTAGCTTAGTTTACTGTAATAATAAAAATCAATTTTGAAAAATTATTTACTAACTCTGAACCGATATTGTTATTAGATTTAATACATTACATTATTAAATTGGTGTTAACTTACAAGAGTCATGATTTTTCAAAACTTTAACTAGTAGGATTTACAAACACTGTATTCTTCTAAATCCATGCCAAACTCAGCACCAGCAATCGTGTTTTCCGCGCAACTCTTCAACAGCGAATGTTGCACAATTCACTCCGATTCGACTACCAAAGATCTTTACACGTGTCACTACACGTGCGGTACAATGTGAAGAATTACGTTTAATATATGATCACGTGGATAGTTCTCGTGACACGATTAATGACGTTTAAATTAATCAAGTGTTTACGGTAAATTAATTTAATTTTTTGCACGAGCATAGAATATTTCACAAAACCGACTTAATTGCTAGAAACGTAATAAACCAAATGAGAGATCAAACATACTAATTAGAATGAATCCTTAGAGTGACACGAGTTGGTAATTGCTGTAGATATTTTCTTAGTTGTTTCTCGATTTCAACGTCAAATCTAGTTAGTAGTGGTATTGAGAATGACTAGTCTAAAAACGCGAGAAAAGATTCAAAATGAAAACATTTAATTTAAATCTTTTTTTAATTTAAATTTTAAATTTCTGGATTGATTTACATAAAATCTTGATGACATAAAATATTTTCTCCGAGAAGAGATTATTTGTCTTTTCAATAAGTACGAGTATACGAGAGTACTCACAATAGGGAGCGAAGCTAAACATAATTATACCACTTCTGTTCAAGTCAATTCCCGTTAGTGGAAGTGCCAGGTATATAAGAAATCTTTCTCATAGGGCTAGAGTTCCTCCCCCCCTCTTTGATCTCCAGGGAAACCAAATACATTCTGTATTATTCTTGCCGAAGGGAAATGTCAACAAATAGTCATATGTCGATATACACGTAGAGACGTTCGGATGGACAAGAGTGATGCGTATATGATAGCAATTCGCTCAGTAATAATAACATACATTATTTATCTTCTTTAATTAACGAGAAAAACAGAATTATTCTCTATAAGTACACTAACCTGCGACGTGATACTTAAAAAATGTATTTGTTGAAATCCATTTTTTACCTTTTTTACTTTATTATCAAATAAGTCCTTTCAACAATTCTAACTAAAATGATTTTATTATAACTATGAACACTCTTCAGCAGATATTTCAAAGTACTGTCATCATTGGTAGATGATTTTTTAACTCAGGTAAATGCGTTCATGTTTTTGATTTTTTTTATCTATCTGCAGCCAAACGATCATCACAATGTACCAAAGTTAAGAAACGATGCAGGAGATTTCTGTAAAAATCACCCTCGGATGAACAGTGTGTCTTCAATTCGTCTGGACGAGGTACCATACGAGGCAGTTAAAATTAAAATAAAATCGTAAAACGTTTACTAACCATCCCGACATTTTCATTTAGGATTACAATTTAAATATTATGAACAATAAAGATTGCATAATAAAAAAATTGGCGTTAAAAATTACAACAACGCCAAGAAGAATGGAAAAATATAATAACATGTGAACGTATATTGTAGATTTACATTCTCAAGAAAGTATAATCTAGTCATTAGTGGAAGTTTGACCAATTTTTAAGTCGAAATAGATAATCATCTATTTTGAGATAATGTGTAGGTCTACTGAATAATTTAAACGTGTTTATATAAAAGTTGTTTATTTAATAATGTTTATAATTCTATTTCTAGAAAATCAGAGAAAGCAAAGTCGCAAGACTTTTATTAGTCTTCTAGCTCGCCTCAGAGTCTCCAGTTATCATAAATAAACTAAAAATAACGTTTTAAATTTCCCAATCAACATCATTTACAACTATTGTTTATTATATGGTGGAAATTTTGTAGTGTTCCTAAGAAGTAAAAAATATTCGTTTTTATTTGTAACGTATCTCGGAATAATGAATATAATTGACTGCTCTTGTAAAATAATCTTATTGGTGATATTATTAAGATTAATAATTATGCTCACTAACACATTTATTGAGAAAATCCCGGTTACTTTGTTCTTCTCTTGAAAACAGTGGAATCTTATAAAAAATTAAGAAGTAGTAACTTGATTGCTGTAATATTTATCTTAAGTTTATTATTAAGTTTTCCACGAGTTGGACGAATAGTTACATTATTAGCAAACTTAGCAGACGTACAACCAACAAACTGCAGTTGCAGACTGCCAGGTTAGAAAACAAGATTATCACAACTTTATCGACTAGCTCTTATTTCATACGAAAGTTTTAAACTAAAATCTGTTATGTTAACTACTTTATGCGTGCTGTTTTATCGCCGTGCTATGAACTGACAGGCAATTTAATTCCCTGCCTTATTATTTCGTCACTCACAATGTAATCATAGCTTAGGCTTCGCCATGTGTTTGATTTGGAAATTCAATATCGTACGCGAGCGAGGAGTAAGTATGTGGTTTGTATAAAGTAATGAACTCCAGGTATACACAATTTGTTTTATAAAACTTCTTTTAAGCGTGTTCCAATTTATTAACTTGTAAACGCTTAGCTACAACACACTTTACACAAATTACAATATTATCATGATTTTATTTTTGTTGTTAGTTTTACTTTTTTCAAATTTGAATATTTTTTTTTAACTTCCAATATTTTATTTTTATTTATTTCCCAAGAGAGTATTGCCTCATGAGTTTCCTCGTGAATATTGCATCTAAAAATAAAGCCTTATTTTTATTAAAACAAGTTATGAATTGCAGAATATTTCATCTCACTGAGCTCATATGGCATACTAACAATAATGTAACTAGAAATATCGATTATCCTTTAAATGATGACGCCAGAGTGAAAAATATTTTTAGCACATGTTCAGAGCAAAATAGAAAGTAATGCAATCGAATTTGGTAATTAATTCAAGATAAAATAATATTTGGTATGATTACCCGGAATTTGTTGTATTAAATGAATATATTATTATAAAATATGAGCCCAAACCAAACCAAGGATCTGGCCGAGTTCCAATGATCACGTCTTGATTAGACCACCTCACCACCACCACCACCACCACTACCGGAAATGGTTATTTATACGATAACCAGTTTCAGCAAGATTCTGTAATTTCTGGATATCAAAACACATAGATGTATAATCGACTCAAAAGTGGATGCCAGAGTCCTCTGTAAAATATGTTAATAACAAACACGGCTACAAGTGCCAAAATAGGCCGCCGTCCAGTGGCGTAAGCAGGAATATATTTCGTGGGGGCTTGGACAAACGGAGGGAAGTTGCCCCACACATTAGCGCCGCAAACAGTTATTTTTGAAGTAGTTTTTATGTGTTTTAGAAGAAGTCAAGAGCTTTGCTGAACGAAAAATATGAGAAATCAATAGATGAATTTAATTTTTTTGCTAAACCTAGATGATTTGCAGAACATAATATTGAAGCTGGGATTTCGGGGGGGGGGAAGCTCTCCGAGACCCCTCTGGATACGCTACTTAATCAAGCGGTTTAGCCGTGGTCGCTTAGCCGGTTCCCACTTAAACACAGAAGTTAAGCAACCTTCGGGCGTGGTCAGGGCTAGAGTGGGTGACCACTATGCCCTCAAACTCACGTATACCGCTGGTTAGAGCAGATGGAGCGTTCGAGAGCTAGTGTAACGGCTTCGTTCTCCTAGACGTCTGCTCGTCAGTTCGGGTTAGTGGAGGAACCTATATGACTGTCAAGGTTACACCGTCTTATTCGAATGGGACGTAGTAGCAGTTGGTCTTCTTGGTACTTTTCGAAAGGAGTAGGCTACGTGTGCCGGTACCGGGTTTCCCCTCCGCCCTTCTTTATTAAATTTGCACAAGTGGATATAATTATCCATTGCAAATAGAAACTTAATTGGATGAGCGAAGCGAAGACTTTAATTTCACTGATCCCCCCCAAAAAATTTAGCTTGGGTGTTTTATTGTTTTGTTATTTTGTCTGTTTGTTCGCTCTCTACCGGGCAAACGGCATATGCGATCTCGATGAAAATTTGAGGGGACCTTCGAAATCTCTGAACTTAGACTTGCCACGTTTTTGGGTATAATCGAAGAAAATATATTTCTCATGAATATCGTACTTTAACGAATTTTTTCCCGATTTTTAGCGCGATATTTTCGTGACATTTGGGCCGATTCTGACCAAACGGGTGGGGCTACAACGTTCATATTTCACATGGACATTAAGGTTATGGTGATGTATTGCTTTTTGAAAGACAAAGTTGAAAAAGTTAGCCAGAATCCATAGAATAAAGGTTTTAATATGAGTTTTTGAGGTTTATAATAACAATTAACAAGTAACAATAGAAACTTGACAACAATCACCTACAATGCATTTAAAAAGCACTTGCAAAGGAAAAGTGGTCCTATGCAAACTAAAAACTTACAAACAAGCTCATCCATCAACGCAGCGGGACTTAAGCGTTTTCCTAGTAAATAATACAAAAATAAATTAAATCGCCTTGTTTGATTTTGGTGGAGGCGCCGAGTTGCTTAGACAAAGTTTAAAATTAGAAATGTGTCTACCTTGTTATTGCATTCATTAATTAGTTAGCTAGTTAGTGGGGTTCAAGGGCACACAACAGCATTCATTAATGGTGGATGTTCCGGGTACTTGATTATTCAATCTTTCTGTGGAGGGTGGGGGTGACGAGATTGACACGTCTTCCCTTTGTACATCATCCTTGCTGCTGAAGGAAAATGCAAACAAAAAATGCATCATCAGGCGTCGCGTTCAGTTTTTATCGTATAATGTGACACATGCACAGACGGATGGACGAACAGAAAAGTGATGCTTATATAGCAACGTCACTCTCTAATGAAATGCATCGTATCGTGTATTGTTGTCACTCGGATAAAAAGAAAACTTCGTAGCTTCCGAATCGGGCCACCAAGTTCAAAACAAACTACAGCGCAACTAGTGACTAGTTCAAGCCCAGTGGTGAAACTTGTTGGCAAGAGAAAACTATACACATTGATTGGATTAGATTCGATTTTGTTTTGTAACCGTGAAACAAAAAAATAAAATGTCTACTTACTCGGCCACATAATTAAGTTTTCAGTTGGGAACTTTAAGGTGAAAATGGAACAGACAAACCCGGTCAGCGCCGACGCCATACCTACGAGCGATGCCAGTATCAACAAGACTTATTCCACACAAACTAAGAAATTTTTAATTTATTGTTTCCTTGCTTGAGCTACCAAGAATTTTTGACTTGAGTAATGCTTTTTATCTTACATTTGTTTGAACTTAATGCAAAGATGTCAATGTCTTTAGTAGTAGTTTAGTTACGATTTTGTGATTAATTTTCTATCTTTCTATTTTGTGTTATTTTTGTCGCACAATGATGAATGATAGTTTTCCCCCTTTGACCTGCAATAGAGTATAAATTCGCTTATTTTCAGTTGGCATGTTTTAGCTCCTTCGTATTTCTGCAAGATTTATAGCTTCAAGAATATAACATACTGTACAGGGTCAAAATGTTATATTCAACGAAGAATTTTCTTGCCGGAGATTTTTTCCCCATTTTCTGTGACATCTTATTTCGCGAAGTAATTATTAGCGACGTTGTTTAAACACTTTGGGAAAGTTGTGATTGGACCTTCTAGAAACGACGCCTCGGTAAGAGAGTAATTATTCCATGTCTTCACGCCAACGAACGAATGGCGCAGAATTAGCTACCACAGCTGAAATTAGTTTTTACTTTGCTCTCGTCGTTTCCTGGTCGCCTGAATCCGAGCACTCTGATTGGCCACAGCTACCAGCTCGTATTCGCTATCATCTTTATAAAATAAGGCTCTATATTTTGTCACTTTCACGCTCGCACAGTACACAAACCAAAATGAGTTATATTATCAAGGTAATGAGAACAATTGTTCAATTGTTATAAGAACAAGATAATAAACAAATTGAAATATCGCTCAAGTGGAAGGAAGGGTAACACTTTAGGCAAACAATAACTTTGAAAAGTAAGAAATATTATCAACTATTAAAAACCAAATACTAAAAAATACAAATGGTGAGTATAAGACAGGTGGTATAAGACGATAAAGTGACGCACGGAAGCTCAAATTCTTAACAATAATGTCTATTGGAACAATAATATATTCATGTTTATTGATATCATTAAAATGGTAAATAAATTCAAGAGTAAAATACTTCCATTAATATGATACAAGATATATAACTTTATTAGAATTGAAAGCATCAAGTTGAGCAGTATAATTTTGTTTATTGTATTGTACATTTATTACTAATATTTCATTTGTGGATTCAAATAATGATAAATATCAATTTTAAGAAGATACATTCGGGTTAATACCCATGGCACCGACGCCATTGACGAGCAAACATTGCCATGCCCAGCCAGAAACTGTTTTATTTTTTAATTGTGAAACACCGACCAAACTGGTTGAACACGATTAAATCCACGGGAGACACGAGAATCAACACGGCTCCAAAGTCACCGTTCACACACATTCCTAACTCAAGAACTTATGGTTTGAAGTCTATAACGGAATGTCCCCTACAGCGGGATTTAAACCCAGGACATTGAGCATTGAAAGTAGGCCCTAAATAACCACTGGACCAACGAGGTACTTGCATTATATATTTTATTTATAAAACGTATATCCTTTTCACATAAAAACTGATTTACAAAGGAGGACAACTAAATAAAATATATAATTTTACATAAATGAAGACACAACAATTAATTTTAGTTAAGTAAATATTTTAAATAGTAATATTACAACAAACAATGTATTAATAAAACAATAATTTCGGTAACAAATTCAAAAAGGATATTAAATTAAATTTATTAACGAACCAAATATAAAAAAGGAAGGAAAAAGAAAAGAAAAGAAAAAGAAACGAAAAGGAAAAACAAACAAAGAAAGAAAGAAAGAAAGAAAAAAAAGAAAGAAAGGAAGAAAAGAAGAAAAATATCATAAAATCATAAAAAAGCGCGAATAGGTACACACATAATATAAGGATGAGCGTAGCGAGCGAAGCGAAGATTCCATTTCACTACACTGAAGAAAAAAATCCGGAATCTTTTTTTTCTTTCTTTCTTTCTTTCTTTCTTTCCTGTATTTTTGTGTGTTTGTCAGCACGATTCCGGCTAAACCGATACTCCAATTGCGATGAAATTTTCTGAAGACCTTCGAAATCTCTGAACTTAGAACTGCCACGTTTTTGAGCGCAATCAAAAAATTATTTCTCATGAAAATCGCAATTTTTCGATTTTTTTTAAAATTTCTTCGATTTATAACACCTTTATGCTTTATCCAATTTAAAGTTTTTCACAGAACCATAATTGTATGAATTAAGATATTCGTGTGAAATTTGAGCGCAATAGAAAAATTATCTCTCATGAAAATCGAAATTTTACGGGTTTTTTCTTTTTTAAAACAATTCTTGGACTTATAACACCTACATGCTTTATCCGATTGTAATGATTTTTTCACAGAACCTTAATTTTATGAATTAATATATTCGTGTTAAATTTGAGCGCAATCGAATAATTATTTCTTATGAAAATTGCAATTTTACGATTTTTTTCTTTTTTAAAATTATGATCAATTAAAAAAATTAAAAATTAAAGTTTATTTTTAATTTAATTTAAATAAATTTAAAAAAAATCTTCAACTTAGTAATGATTTTTTCACAGAACAACAGAAAATTCGCATAACACTTGGCTACTCAATGCACCAATAACGCTCATCCAACAACGCGGCGGGACTTAAGCGTTTTCCTAGTTCTATAATGCTTATCTGCGTTCTTTACTTTCGTCGGTGAAATTCGCGCATGCGCAAACGCATTTTCAAACTCTTTCGTACAGTTGCATCGTTAGGATGCGGTGTTGCACTCTCGTATCCTCGTGCACCAGAGATCTTGATGGTGCTGACCGCATTCACGGGGATCAATGAGGGATTTGTGTTCATGCCAAGAAGAGAGAGGACCACGTGCCCGAGCGAAGAACGACGAGTTCCACACGAAACATGGATTAACCATTCGACATTGTAACTTATACGAGCACTTACGTACGGTCATTCGAGGGACGATCTGAATTATATCACAATTCGTTTATTGTTTAAAATAATAACAATTTCTTTATTATTGATACTAGGCTGCTTCGCGAACGCTTTTTCCAGTCGCGTTGACGGATGAGCTTTTATAATAATTGATTAATCTTGTCCAGTGATCACTAAGTTTTTTGTATGCGTAGGATCTCATTAATTGCTATGGTAAAACCAATTAACAATAGAATGCAAAATATCTCGAGGCCTAAAGACTTGCGTTTTGAATGCATTGCTGGTGATTATTGTCAAATTTCTATATAGTTACTTGGTAATTATACACCTGAAAACTGCTTATATTATAACCTTTATTTTTCTGAATTATGGCTAACTTTTTCTTTTTTTTCTTTCAAAAGGCACTACATCATCATTACCTCAATGTCCATGTAAAATATGAACGTTGTAGTTCAACTTGTTTGGTCAGAATCGGTTCAAATATCACGAAAATATCACATAAAAAATCGTGGAAAAATCGTGAAAGTACGATATTATGAGAAATATTTACCCAATTGTCCCAAAAATCATATCATATGCATAATAAGAAAGGTGATACCGAACCTTGAACATGCCTTGTTTTCCTAATTTCGGCCCCGGTTGGCCACTCGCAATATTTAAATATCGACAAACAATTGCAATTTTATATGGACTTTGCGGGCTGACACGAAACATTCTGTGACAAGAGGATGGGATAGTCGCGAAATTAGATCCACGCGAAATTACAGTTTTTTCGTGATATCTCGAGAACGATGCAAAATATCTAAAAACTGATTCTAGACCGAATTGTGGTTTTGTTTGAACAATATAATTCAAGAAAATATATTCAAATAAAATAATTGGTGCAGTTTGTATTTAAGATATGCATTTAATTAATTAAAAATCCTAGTAAAAAACTTAATTATTATCACATTACAATATTTTTTCTATGCAAGAGAAATAGGTCTTAGTTATCCGTAGGTGGGTGAAAACAGAGCTAGAAAATGCTGATTCACCTCCATGTAATTTGAAAAGTACGAAAGTACTGCACCTAGACGCTGAGCGTCCGCAAGCAAGCCTCTTAATGCACCAAAACGCTCATCAAACAACGCGATTTTAAAAGGTGTTTGAGAAGTGGCCTAGTGAAGATGAATCAGTCTAACCCCTGATTTCCTTCTGTTTGCGTGGGAACAATGCACACTAGAGTAGGATACAGGAAGAAGCCAAATAAATTATTGTATTTTATGTGTGGGGTAACAAGAAATAATTGTAATTAACAAACAAATTATTGCAAATACTATGATTTGGACCGGGTTTTCTATAAGTAAATAACTTAGTACTAAAAATACAAAATCTGTAGTGCCAAATGCAGATTTGAGAAGTGGAGTTATATTAATTAAGAGTTATAACAAGTTTTCGAACATACAAACATGAAATAGCATAACATGTTGAATTTTTTTTTTTAGAACTCACCGAAAGTGATGCTCTCCATAGATTTATATCCAAACTGACCAAATAACATATAAAATACTTATTACTGATATTATTATCTAGTGGAAGCGTGTACTACATTGTTAAATTCCATCGTTTAAAATATAATCAACATTATTGCCGAAATGTAATAGATCGCATCGTTTTCGTTCCATATCCATAGAAACACTTTTTATTCGGCGCAGATAAGAACCTATAGCAGTATTATTCGTGAATTGCAAATAATTTAAAATACCCTCTAAGCCTCAAGAAGCGATATTTATTTGAGAACTAAAACAGCTAAAGTGTATCCGGACTAACTATATTGTCTGCTTCTTAGCAAAATATTATGAAGTATGCCCTATGTCTTGGCTTTACCATTTTTAGACAAAGTTTGATCAGCTTTTACGTCTCATAGATATCACACTTAGTACTTTCAGAATTTAAGAATCGTAGGCCTACAGTTACAGTATATTATGCAGTTGAAAATATTTTGTAGCATACTGCAACAACCAACACCTACAACCGAACATACTGAACTGAAGGGGTGGCATTCGGACATGCATCACATGCTTGACTCAACCTCTCTTACATTACCAAGAAACAATGCAAAGGAAATCGCATTTCTCAAGGCAAATTGGCAAGCTAAACTCGCTGACACTGTCTTATTAATGAATATTAATTGCTCTTATTATATATGTATTAGTTTTTACTTTTTTAGATTCAAATGAAGATTATTTTATTGTCGATATCGGCGTTTAATTGGGTTCAGAAAATTGTTTGGTTCTTGAATTGCATTTTTTGTATGGTGTTATCTGTTAAATGAAATCTGTGAGTATTTTGCTTTAAGCTGTGTGAGCTGTTGGCTATGGGCCGTGAGTTGAGAGTTGTGAGCTGTTAACACATGGAAACATGGGTCACTATTTGCCATTCTAATTTACATACACGAGCATTTAAGGTTATTCGAAGGCTGACCGAATCATGTGACACTATAACTAGGACGCTTCGCAAACGCTTTTTCCAGTCGCGTTGATGGATGAGCTTTTATGGTTGATTCGTTGCCCTAAAAGTCCGATTTCATTGAGAAATATTTCTTCGATTGTCCCAAAAATAAAAAATATCTAAGTTCGTCATTACCTTAATGTCCATGTAAAATATGAAAGATGTAGCCTAACCCGTTTGGTAGAAATCGGCCCAAATATCACGAAAATATCGCTTTAAAATAAACAAAATTGAAAAATTACGATATTCATTAGAGTTCAGAGATTTTGAAGGTCCCCTTTTGTTTTCATCAAAATTGCATGTGCCGTTTGACCGGTAGAGAGCGAACAAACAAATAAACAAGAAAAAAGAGCTATTTTTTCAGGGTAAGTGAAATTGAAGTCTTCGCTTCGTCATCGAATAAAGTTTCAAATAATAACAACACCTTTAATAACTGATATAAATTCAACAAAACTTTAAAGTGTAAATCGTAATCTTTACAATAGCATACCAATAACACAAATACAATTACGCTTACTACACCCACAAAAACAATGTTTGAGTCACACACGTACTCACACTACCACTTACGGTCACACATACACACAGACACATGAATTTATATTATCAATAAGTTTAAGTTTGTTTAACACAAGGCCACTTCGCGGACGCTTTTTCCAGTCGCGTTGATGGATGAGCTTTTTGGTCGCATTGAAGGTGATTATTGACCAGTTTCTATAAATAGGTGACTTCGCGAACGCTTTGTCCAGTCGCGTTAATGGATGAGCTTTTTTAGTTGACTGTCCAATGACGACTACTTTTTTTTGTATGCGTGGGATCTCATTACATTTAATTTAATTTAACTGCAATGTATTAGTATTAGTATTTAGTAGGTTGGTATACAGTAAATGTGAGTGGTTTTATGTCCTTTTCTAGCAACCAATGTGTTTTTTAAACAACAAATAAAATAAAATAAATCATAATTAATAAAAGTTCCATTGCAAAATTATATTTGTTAAATTAGGATAGTTTTTATGAAGAACCTAGCATTAATTGCTATGGTTATACCACTTAACAATACAATGTAAAATATCTCGAGGCCCAAAGACTTGCTTTTTGTACGCATCGTACGTGATTGTTGTCAAGTCCCTATAGTTGCTTTTTATTTATACACCTGTAAAAGGCTTATATTAAAACCTTTATTTCTATGAAATCTGCCTAACTTTTTATTTCAAAAGGCACTTCATCACCATTACCTTAATGTCCATGTAAAATATGAACGTTTTAGCCCGACCCGTTTGGTCAGAATCGGCCTAAATATAATATATATAATATGTGCCCTGTCTGGGCCCGGGGTAGTATTGGCCCAGAGCATGGTTATGACAATCGTAAAAGTCGAGAAAAGAGAAAATGTCCATCTCTCAAAAGTCAGCTAGTAGGGGAGCATTATAGGCCTTTTCCCCAAAACTAGAGGCAAGCTCTGGCATTCGTCGTCGTGGTCATATCTCCCTTTCCCTTGACGACCTCCCCGACGGCGAAGACGACAATGACAACACGAACGATGACAAAGACGACCACAACGGTAGAACCCCCATTTCCCCCCCTCCCTACTCGTGGCAGGTTCTGACCAGCATGAGACTTTTCTCCCCACATCCCCTATGCTAGAGAGGCGCATTATGACCTAGCGGTTGACGCGCCCTTAATCCAACTAAACTATAAAAAATGAAGTCTGTAACAGAAAATTGATTACATTCAACTGACGTTATAATCTTGCCACATTTTAAGTTTCAAAAAGTTATGTTTTGAGGTGAAACTGCGTATATCATAAAAAAATAATACCGACGTTTCTGTAGAATTTCACCTACATTTATAAAGGTATTAAACAAAAACGACAGCTTTAAATCTTACTTAATATTCAAAGTCTCCATATTAGTTTATCAATTTCTGTTGTGTTTTAGCCTTTGATCGTAACAGAAACCTGGCACACGATGAAATTTATAGAGGTTAAAATGTAAATCCAAAATCCAAAATAAAATTTAAATTAACTTTTTTTTCCCTTATTACAAGACCTGAAAGAAGTGATTGATGTTTTATAAGTTACTTATCATTGGAGTATAAATGAGAGATAAATAGTGTTGGCTCGAGCGTTAAGCGCGTGACTTCGATTCGGGAGCACCTGTGCTCAAATCCTGCCGAGGCCAGCAATCCTAAATGAAGTTTTTTCCGAGGTTTTATTCAGTCAATAATGCGAATGCAAGTCCTCTTCGAAACATCTAATACAGCCCTCGGAAATCCCTTCACAATTTTGATGTACCTGGTTATAGACAACATGACCATGAATTGCACCCTGGGCATGCATAATAACATAATAACATAATATAAGATTTAATTATACTTTTAGTTCCATAACTCAAGTTTAAAGATTTTTTTAAAGTAAAGTGTAATGTCACTTCACAGTGTTTGTCACCTTTACTTGTAACTTTGTGTATTTTGTGTTGCAATGTTGGTATTCTGTAATGACATTACGTGTTTGTAGCTAGCATTCCTATCTTGATCAAGCACTGCTACCCAAGACAGGTAGCTTCGATAAAAAAATGAAAATATTCTGAGCGCGTTGATGTTCTGGGAGGCAGCTTAGGTTTAGTCTACCATTAAAAAAGATTCCTCGTTTGCTCTCGCTTTCAAATTAGTGGAGGTGCCGCGGGTAATACCTTTTCAAAATTTCTACCGAGCTTGCCACTCCTCCCCCGTAACCTCAAGGTCACCAAATGTTTATGTTTAACCTTGTTGTTGGCTCGAGCGCTGAGCGCTCGACTCTAATTTGGGAGGTCCTGGGTTCGAATCCCGTCGGGACAGGAAATCCTGGCTGAAGGTTTTTTCCGAGGTTGTCTTTAATTCGAATGCAAAAAATTGAATCCTCTTAAGTAGCCCTCGGATACTCTTCACAAATTGTCCCATCCACAACATACCAAGTTAGTCACCTGAAGAGGGTCACCCCCGTTAAATCTGATGTGTGCACCCTACAGCGGGCATTCTATATAAAATAAAATAAAATTGTTGTTGAGTAATACCAACAAAAATTCGTATGTAAGAAATACGCACAGAAGGCCGGATGAACTGAAAAATTATGTTTATATGGGAGCATCGCTCGCCAATGCAATAAGTGATAAGAAAGTTGCATACTCCCATTAGTACATGCGAAAAAGTGAATCGTTGTTGGTAAATTAGAATAAAATAAGATTTAATTGCTAACACCCCCGTCTGGGCCCGGGGTGGAACTGTCCAGAGCATGGCTTTGCTATTCGTAAGGCGACTCAAGAGAAATAGTCCACTATTCGCAAACATCAGCTACTAAGAAGGGAGTATATTTCCCCCCGAAACTAGAGGCGAGCTCTTGCAATTGTCGTCGGGGACACCTCCCCTTTCCCTTGAGGATCTCCCTGATTACGATGACAATGACAAAACGACGTCAGAACCCTCCCTTTCCTCCTCTAACCGTGACTGGTTCTGACCAGCATGGGCTCTCCTCCTCCCAACCCCTGGGCCAAAGTGGCGCATTATGACCTAACGGTTGATGCGCCCTTAATCCAAATTGACAATTACAATTTGCTTACAGTAAATCTTCCCAATTTATAAAGTGAAACAAGTAGAAAGGTTAATTGATTGTGAATTGAAATTATTTGCACATACACTGTTATTTTAAAAAAGACACTCGACTAGTGACTAGAGTCTCAAAATAATACAAATATCATATTTATTTTAAGAACAGTGTACCGGTATGTCCAAATAATTTCAATTTGGCAATTAAAAATCTTGCAATGCCATACAATACATTCCATTGTTAACATCAGCTACATTATTGACGAAAATGTAATAAAACGCTTCGTTTAAGACTACGTTCCATATCCATAGAAACACTTCACGTTCATCAGAGTCAAGAAATTAGAGCAATATTATTCGTGAATTACAGTCTAGTTGTTTGTGTGTGCGTCCCCGGTAATTGCAAGATTAACAATAACAACTAAGTTTTCGGTAGAGTCGAGCTTGTACACATTGAAATTAATCGTACTATTGTGATGAAGTGATCACGAAGAAAATATCGCTGGCTGGCGTCGTAAGCAAACTAAAGTCTATCCATCCTTGAGGTACAAAGTGACCACCCGGGGACGAGACCGGGATCGGTCGTCCCGTCTATTGTCTGCGTTTTTTCCTTTCCAAACCTTTTTTGGCGTGACCGAACTTGGGAGCGAAAGGGTTTGTTTCTACCTGCCTTCGCCCATTTCAAATCTATTGTGATGAAAAAAATTTATTCAGCAAAATATTTTTTTTATAATTGCAAATATTTCATAACGTGGTTCAAATGTGTAGCTTTAGTTATGAAAAGTGTTTTTTTCCCTAGTGTCTACGATCAAAACTGACTGAAATACATAAAATATTATTATATTATTATATAATATTTTCAAAATATGTTATAGAAGCATTATCCGTAACTCAGTCAGTTTTTATCGTAGAATTTCGTCCAAAAAATGAAATTCAGACGCACGCTTAATATTTCAACAGCGTTATTAGGGTTTTGCAATTAAAACAAAAAAACAATAATAAATTAATACAGAGGTATAAAACCCTCAGTTTCTAGGATGGTCTATTTACGACTACACGCGACAACCCTTAGCAGCTGCCTCATACCCCTACCCGACGCGTCCGTCGATGGTCACTTTGTACTTCATGGATAGATAGACTTTTTTTTTTTTTTTAGAAGAGTGTGTCGAGCAACCCACTGACCGTGAATGACGCCAAACCACCCTAGCCTACACCTGTCACCAAGGCCACGACTAGAAACACAGCGCCAACACCAATAAACGGGCGCAGATGCCGCTTTTCACCACAGGACTCTGACGAACCATGCCGGGAGAACTACGTCACGGGCGTAAAGGCCTGTATCACACTATTACATCTAATACTTTGATAGGCCTAGATTAGTTCATTTGAATCTAAATTGTAACTATCCCCAGAAACTAGGTGCAAACCGAACATTGTTATTATATTTTTGCGTAATAAGTTACGTTTTTTCTTTAATTCTAATATATTTTTGTTTTATAAATGAAAGGATTAGAACCATTAACACACATAACTAAAACTTGTATCAATACAGCCAAACCTTACACACTCAAAAGAAATAAGATCTAAAAAAGGGCCAAGCTCATCAACACTTCCACATTTGACTTTCTTCCTCTTTGTCTTCTAATTCATAAACGTACAGTGTCCCGTAACAGCATCCTTGAAAATCTTGGCACAATAGAATTTGCAATTATTAATTTAAACGTAAAAGTTCATCCAAGTTCTTTTTCTAATTGGATGAGCGTAGAGAGCGTAGCGAGCGAAGCGAAGATTCCATTTCACTACACTGGAGAAAAAATCCGGAATGTGTTTTTTTTTCTTTCTTTTTTTTGTATTTTTGTGTGTGTGTGAACACGATTCCGGCTAAACCAATACTCCAATTGCGATGAAATTTTATGGAGGTCTATGAAATTTTCTGAACGAAGAACTGCACGGGGGAAAAATCGATCGAAAAAATTATTTCTCATGATAATCGCAATTTTACTATCTTTTTTTAAAATTATTTTTAAAAAAATTCTTCGACATAACATCTACATGCTTTATCCGATTGCAATTATTTTTTCACAGAACCTTCATTTATGAATTAATATATTCGTGTGAAATTTGAGCGCAATCGAAAATTATTTCTCATGAAAATCGCAATTTTACGATTTTTTTTCGATTTTCAACATTTCTTCGACGAATGAAACCTACCATGCTTTATCCGATTGTAATGATTTTTTCACAGAACTTTAATTTTATGAATTCATATATTCGAGTAAAATTTGAGCGTAATCGATAAATTATCTATTAAAAAAATCGCAATTTTACGCTTTTTTCGTTTAAACTATGAAAACGCTCTCAAGTCCCGCCGCGTTGATGGATGAGCGTAATTTTTTTAAACGAAAAAAGCGTAAAATTGCGATTTTTTTAATAGATAATTTTTCGATTACGCTCAAATTTCAAACGAATATATTGATTTATCAAATTAAAGTTCTGTGAAAAACTCATTACAATCGGATAAAGCATGTAGGTTTTATTCGTCGAAGAAATGTTAAAATTGAAAAAAATCATAAATTGCGATTATCATGAGAAATAATTTTTCGATTGCGCTCAAATTTCACACGAATCAATTAACTCATGAAATTAAGGTTCTGTGAAAAAATCATTACAATCGGATAAAGCATGTAGGCCTAGATGTTATAAGTCGAAGAATTTTTTTAAAAATCGAAAAAAATCGTAAAATTGCGATTTTCATGAGAAATAATTTTTCGATCGATTTTTCCCCCCGTGCAGTTCTTCGTTCAGAGATTTCATAGACCTCCATAAAATTTCATCGCAATTGGAGTATTGGTTTAGCCGGAATCGTGTTCACAGACACACAAAAATACAAAAAGAAAGAAAAAAAAACATTCCGGATTTTTTTCTCCAGTGTAGTGAAATGGAATCTTCGCTTCGCTCATCCAAAAATTACGCCCATCCATCAACGCGGCGGGACTTAAGCGTTTCCCTAGTTAATTTAAACGTAATATCATGCAAATTCTAGGTTGCCAAGATTTTCAAGGATGCTGTTACGGGACACTACGTTTATGAAATTGAGAATACGCAAATGTGGGAGGGTAGATAAGCTTGGTTCTTTTTTAGATCTCATCTCTTTTGAGTGTGTAAGGTTTGGTTGTATTTTTACAAGTTTTTGTTATGTGTGAGATAACATTACTTTTTCGAGTTCCATTGCAAAATTATTTGTTAAAAAATACAAATTTTATCAAAGTTGATATAATTTCTTTAGTGGTCCAAAGACTTGCTTTATGTAAACAATGTAGTAGATCATTGTTAAGTAACTAAATTAAATTGTTGATTATATTCTTGTATATAAGGCTTGTTGTTGTTTGTGTTGTACTTAAATCCACGTGATTTTGATAGTTTTAAAGTTCACATCATGTTTCATGACGGCTGAGTGACACATCGAAAACACTCTAACTCTGCTTGTTGTATCAGATGCTTAATTGTGTAGCGCACCGCGGCTTGGCTGTGGCGGCCAAATGGGCAACTGGATAGCTGAATGGCAGCAGTAATAAACAATATCAATGTCGCAACATGGAACTAGGAGCAGGCTGGGAGCTAGGAGCTGGCTGAGAGCTGGGAGCTGGCTGGGAGCTGGGAGCTGGTGGAGCTGGGGGTGCTGGAGCTGGGAGCTGGCTGAGAGCTGGGAGCTGGCTGAGAGCTGGGAGCTGGCTGAGAGCTGGGAGCTGGCTGAGAGCTGGGAGCTGGCTGAGAGCTGGGAGCTGGCTGAGAGCTGGGAGCTGGCTGAGAGCTGGGAGCTGGCTGAGAGCGGGGAGCGGGCGGAGAGCTGGGAGCTGCGAGAGCTGGGAGCGGGCTAGAGCTGGAGCGGGGCTGAGACCCGGGGAGGGGCTGAGAGGGGGAGCTGGCTGGGGATTTGGGAGCTGGCGGGGGATGGAACTGAATTTGTTTTCATATTATAAACTGAGTATTTCAAAACTTTTAATCATATTTATTTTAATTAAACAAAAAAGTTATTCCCCCTTTACACACTAATTTTTTTTTTTAAAAAAATATATTTTGGGGTTAAACTATTTCTTTTATGTTCTTTTTTTTAAAATTTGAAAATAATAAAATCATTAAACCTCAATAACTCATTTTTTTTAAAATTAAACAATACATGCGGGCCCAAAACCTTGATTTCAAATAAAAATTTAATTATTTTTATTTTGTTTTTTAATAAGGGAATTAGGCATTACATGCTTGGGGCCCAGCCACAACAACTGGGAACATGTTAAGTTCTTGATTTGTTGAAGATAAATTAAAAATACATATAAAATACTTCATCCCCACATACTCACCCTAGGGTCGGGAGGGCTGTCCGTCAGCAGGCCACCTCCCCCCCGATACCTTCTCCGCTCTTCTCTCGGGATCGTGACGCTCTTTTTCTCGGCAACGTGGTGGGGACGACAGGGGGGAGCATGGTCTGGAGCTCGGATTGTTGCTGGTGGCACTCGGCGTGGCGGTTCTTATGGGCGGACGACGCAAAGGGTTTTCCACGCGGCGCTAGTCGTTGAGAGAGAGGAAATTTTAGCTCGTACGGTGCTGGATGACGGGGGTGAGTGAATATAATTAAAAAGACTATTCTCTCAAAAATAGCTATTTGTTTTGACACAAAACGCCTATTTGGATTTTAGCCATTTTTAAAGTTACCACCAGCAGGGGCGTAGCATGTTGGGGGATAAGGGTGCCCCCCCCCCCGAAATCAGAAGAAGGGTTATAATAATACGCATTAGCACTATGTACTTTGTCGCTTATATAATCATGTAGGCCCTACTTATGGCAAAATCTTGTAAACTGACAGAATGTGTATCTTCCTAATTTTATTAATTATTGGCAAAAGCACTCTTAAAATCTACTTAAATGTCATGTTAAAAATCAAATATTTTCTGCGGGTATGCGCCCCAGACCCGCACTAGCTGGGGAGCGTCCCCCACCCCCCCCCCCCCCCCCCCAATCTCCCGGGTGCTACATTTAACGAAATGATATTTTCGTGGGCATGGTTTACAAATTTATTACAAACCCCGAAACCCCCCCCCCCCCCCCTCCCCCGAGAATAAAAATTCTCCCATACGCCCTAGACCCCCCCAGTCAACTATAACAATCACGGTAGATACCGTGAGAACCCCTTTGGGGAAAACCAGAAATTCAGATTTAAACCCGTTAAGAAATGAAGCCATTTTTGTTGGATGCCCGCTGTATGGGTAACACTATCCACATCAGATTTAACCGATGTGACTTCAAAAAAATAGGTATATTGCGGATAGAACAAAATTTTGGGAAAAGGGGTGTCCGAGGGCTATTTTTTGAGGGCTCAATCCCTTGCATTCGCAAATTTCCCACTGAGGGAAAAACCCCGGATAAAAACCCTTTATCAGGGGTTGCCCCGGTTTTCGACGGGGTTCGAACCCGGGACCCAAATCGGGGCTTTGCGCTTTCGGCCAACACGGGCGGTAATCGTTAATGTTTAAAAGGGTTTAGGTCCTTTTGAACGGGCCTCGAACACCCCCACCCTTTTTTGTCCCCAACTCCAAAAGTTATACTAGTCAGAAAACCGGTGTGATTGCATCCTGGGGATTTAAAAGAAAAATTACAAACAAAAAAACGCCATCAATTAAAAAAACATAAAATATAAATTGGAAAAATTTTATTTCCATATTTTTAGCCTACTTTTCATTGTCCCTTGTTTGGTTAAACTATTATATACATTTATGATTTACGTTTAAGAGCGTAGGCTCATTTGGGACCCCCCTAAAAATAAGTAGACCCTTCATTTAAACAAATTTTGTTTGCATCAACAATATTTAAATCTTTCCATTATGTGTAATTTAAAGAATTTGTAGTGTAATTTATATTTTGTTAGTTCCATATAGGGCTTTAGGTTTAATAGAATTCAATAAAATAAATTGCCATTTCGAGTTCATTTGGTTTTTGATAAAGATAAACAATGACCTCAAAGAGAATTGAATCAGCAACCTTGAACTCTCGTTCTTGTATCGTTAATTAATTCTGAATAGAATCCGACTCTTGCTATTCGTCCGCCTAATGATAATGACCCATGCTAGAAGCGTCGTGCCGCAGGGCATAATACTTCCCATTACGACTCGCCTCCCCTTGTAATAGTCGTCGGCAATCGCTCGCACGATACCTACACCTTGTTTACCCACTTCCATATGGCATCGATACACAAAGCTCTCTCGTTCTAGTGTTTTCACTATCTCATTGCTGATAGGGCTTCAACCTTTATCTTCCTCTCTTGACATTACATGATGTAATAATTGGGTGGAATTACATTTTTAACTCTAAAATTACGATGCTACATAATATGAACCTATATGTGTTCGTTATTCTGGCTAAAATATTAGCACTGTGGCTTTTAATATTAAAACTAGTAGCAAGAAAAATCCTAACCCACAAGACGGCGTAGTTTGGTTTTAAATTAAGTTCTGGAAAGTGTTTGTGGAAGTTATTTTTCTAAACCAAAATATATTTCTACCAGAGTTACATGTCGCACTATTTATATAAATACCGGTTGAAGCGCCATAGTTTCTCACGTGGTCGTTTTTATAATGAAAAGAACAAAACACTTTTTGTTTGTAATTTGAGAAGCATTGTTACAGTAAAATTCGAATATTTTGATATCAAATTAAAGTAACTTATGAAACGGCAAGGCTTTTATCATTAAATATAGGATAGTATTTAATATTATCAGCATTTTTCCACTCCAGTTTAGAGCCTTCGTCACAGGATTCAATAAATTACCGATTCAATGGCCTAAATTTTAGACAATGATACATTACAACTGATTAAAAGATTTCGTATTATCTTACGGCAGCCCTGTGACATAAAACATATGATATATGTGCATCGCTACAGATCAGTGTATGCTTCATTGTAATCCTTGCTAAGCACGCAAGAATATGTCCCTAAGGCAGGCACAACATGCTCACAGCCCGTGACACAAACAACAGGCCAGGGACGTTATGACCTTAGACCAATTTAGCGAAGAGCTGTACATGCCTAGTTGTGTAATCACTTTAAACGATTTAATACGGAGAAATTTTTATATTTTTTTTGCTAACCATCAGCATATTATAATTATATGAAAGTGTGGTGTCGGTGAAACATGAAAAGATCACTGACGTTGGATGATTCTAGTAACTTCACTCCCATGACAATCTCCTATGCATAAATTTTCTGTCTGTCTCTCCTTATTGCAGTATGAAAACAGAATATGACCACCGATTGAGATTCAACAAGAAAACATACGTTTTATCTTGACCCTTGGGGTCAGAGAGCGAGGTAATTGTGGGTAAAAGGGATATTTCTATCAACCCGGCACCCCCACTAAAAATACTTGACTTCTTGAATCCAATTTGTTTTTGTATTCTTACTTCTTAGTCAATTTTGTCGATTAAGACTCTTTGTATCTCCCCTAGAGTCAATTACTTTTGGATGAAGGTTCAAGGTTGGATCCTTGAAAGATTTTAACCGGCAGACGAAACATTATTCACGCACTAACTGTTTTTTCATAAATCAATTTTCCTTATACGGAGGTAAAAACTAATGGCGTTTACAAACAACTAAAAGCATCGGGCGCTTTACTGAATGTTTCACTTGGGGTGCAGCTACACTATGAAATATTGAACTATAATGGCTGATAGTGAGGTTATGCACGCCCAAAAAATAAATAAATAAAATGTTGCTTTTATATTATAGATCCTCTTTAATTCAGCCACTATTCAGCCATGTTTCTTCTACTTCATATTATTGGTCTGATGGCGATACAATAGTCTAAAGTATATTCACACCCTATTTCGAATCCTCTCGTACTCGTTTCATCACGTAAAAAAAAAAGGTGATTACTCATTTTGTACTTATATTCACTACAGCTAGACCATAATTTTCATGGAAATTCATTCAAACCAAGCTCATACCGAATAAAGAATAATAATTGCGTAACAATCTCAAGCTGAATCCGTTACACTAAGCAACATCAATATGTTCATATGTTATATTGTGTTTCCCGGATGATTTGTCGTTTGCTTCGGGTTTTCGGGTTTAAATGCCGGACGTTATAACAATAATAATAATGCATTATTATATAAACGAGCAATGAGTTTTATTTATAATTTTCACCCAAATAATTTTAATTGTCTGGATTTTCAATACAAGTCATTTTGTATGTAGGCAATAAATCAAACAAATTCCTGGACCGGCACCTCCACCATCTCCGCAAACAAATCGAGTACCGTATATTGACTGTCGCGGTTGACCCCAAATTTAAATTGTCCGGATTTTATTAGATTACATTTTGTATATAGGCTATAAATTAAACAATTTCTGGACCGGCACCTCCACCATTTAAGTTTGTAAATCCGCTTTAGTCCCGCCGCGTTGATGGATGAGCTTTTTTTGTATGTAGGCTATATATACTAGGAAAACGCTTAAGTCCCGCCGCGTTGATGGATGAGCTTTTTTCCAAGTTTTTATTTTGCGTAGGACCACTTTTCATTTGCAAGTGCTTTTTGAATGCATTGTAGGTAATTGTTGCCAATTTTCTATATTGATACTTGTTAATTGTTATTATAAACCTAAAAAAACTCGTATTAAAACCTTTATTCTATGGATTATGACTAACTTTTTCATTTTTTTTTTTCAAAAAGCAATACATAACCATTACCTTAATGTACATGTAAAATATGAACGTTGTAGCACCACCCGTTGGTCAGAATCGGCCCAAATGTCACGAAAATATCGCACTAAAAATCGAAAAAAATCGTTAAAGTAAATTGTGTTAACGTCTTCATCAGTGTGAACCTTGACGACAAGCTTTAAGGCTTAAATACTCATTTAATAATCATATTTATTTAGTAATTTTTGAGTTCGTTGACATTAAAATCGTTCCCTTATTTTGAAGTATCATTGTGAAGCCAAATTAGTATCATAAAGTTGTTTTATGAAGTAAATATTTAAAAAAGGATTTGACTTTTGATTTTCTGTCAAAAAATAAATTGGAACGTTCGCTTGTTATATAAACAAACTTCAAAATATTATTGTTTACTTTTCTGACAGCAGAATCAGGCCTAGGGAAATTGATTTATATTCTTTCGATTATAACATTACAATTTCTTTCATTCATAATGGCTAAACAAGTGGTTAAACGTTGTACCGTATGTAATTTGAAAAAGAACTATAAAACTAAACGCCTAAAGTGCAGGGTATGTGAAGATATTGTCCATCGGGTATGTATAAATATGAGCCTTGAGGCATTCGATTCAATACTTGGACGATGGGAATGTAATAAGTGTATAAACAGTTATAATAGCAGCAGGCCTTCAATGTGGCGTTCAAGATGTCTATGAACTGAAGAACGAAAAAGAAGAGTTTCGCCGGGATGGTACTGTATGAATTGTTTATTTCCTACTCAAAGTGTACATGAAATTTACATGACAAATCTTTTTAATCATGATGTCGATAAAAGACCCTCAAATTTATAAATAATGATGTTGCAAAGGTTTTAGCTGTATTGCCAAAAGGAATGAAGCTGGACATCTCAATATACGTAAGTCGGATAAGTATATAGATCAGTTGAGAGTTATTCTTGACACGTATAATTTTGATATATTTGCTTCCCTGTGAAACATATCTAGATCAGTCTGTTCTAGACGGTTTTATTTCTATTGACAATTATAAAATGCTAAGATTTGATCGTGAAAGGGTAGGAAGGAGGGTTAGTTATTTATATTGCTGAAAAGTTCATGTAAAGTGTAGTTGAGTGTAAAGTTAAATTTTCCAATAGATGTTGAATTGCAGTCAGTTAAATTCTGGCTTCCGAATGTAAAGCCAATGATTTTTAAGCATTTAAAAAGCTCCACACGTAAAGTTAGAAGAATTTTCAGATGTTTTGATAGTTTAGTAAATATTAAAATTGAAGCTAATAAATTGTTTTTTCTAGGTGATTTCAACATTGATTTGAGTAAGAAGACATTCCCAGTAAATAATTTCAAAATTCTCACTAGATCACATGGATTGGTACAATTGATAAAGTCTGTTACTAGGGTTAATAATAGGTCAGCTACTTAATGATCATGTTTTATGCAAATCACAATGAAAATATTATTCAGGTCGGGTTATTATAAGTGTAGGATTAAGTGATCAGGGAATTAATTTATTGTGTTCGTAATCTTAATAAGCAAAAATTTTTTCCTAAATTTGTAAATACTAGAAATTATAAAAATGTTGATTGGAAGAAAGAAGATGAAGATATTTTAAGGGGTTCCCATTGACCAAAATTTGGGTTTATGGCGGTAAGTGCAGATGATAAATTAGAAATGTTTGTTAAAGTAGTCGTAAAACCCTCTAATGAGCATGCACACCCCCTGAAATTAAGATTTAAAGGTAAGCCAGCCCATGGTTAACAGCAGAGATTAGGAAATCCATGCATAGGAGAGACCACTTACGCAAAGAATTCAGAATTTTTAGAAGGCAATCAACGTGGGAGGAATACAAAAGTTAGAAATAAGGTAAATAATCAGATTCGTTTTGTCTAAGCGTGAGCATTTTAAGTCTTATTTTTGATAATGATATTTCTTCAAAATCTTTATGGTCAGTTTATAATAAGTTGACAGGTAAAAAAGAGAAAAAAGAGTGTAGCAAAATGCCTCATTGACAGAGAAATGGGGTATCCTACACGTCTAATCCAGAATTTGCGTTTGTTAAAAAAAAGTTTGTTGTGAACGATGTAGATTTTTCCAGTGAAATTGGTAAGTTTAAAGATTTAAATAGAAAGAGAAGCAGAGAATCTCCCCCCATACAAATGTAACTAATGAAGAAGTCATTCCCGCAATTAAACGCCTTAAAATTAGAAGCTCCGCAACAATTCAGAGATTCATGCATAGTATTTAAGAATGCGCATCAAAAGTCGGATTATTAGCGTATCTAATTTCCCATTTCTTTCTTGTAGGTGATTTCCCAACACAGCTGAAATTGGCAAGGGTTTAAAGCCTATTTATAAGGTAAAGGTAAAAAGAGTGATAGGAATTCTTATCGACCTATATCAACTCTTCCAATTTTAGGGAAAATTATTGAAAAAATTTTACACAATAGGTTATTACAATGAAGTGGATGCATCCAAGGTTAAGTGCAAACCAGCATGGTTTCAGGAAAGGTAGGTCAACGCAAAGTGCCCTTCTAGCATTTACAGATTTTATCTATAAAGGGATTGATAAACGGGAATGGTAAGGTTGGAGCGGGCTTTTTTGATCTTAGGAAGCCTTGATTCAGTACCTTTTTTAAACCCCTTTTAAAAAATTAAAAACCAGGTATAAAGAAGTCTTTATTTGTTATCAATTTTGGCGGATTATTTTTTAAAAAGAAAAATGTTTATAAATCTTGCAAATATAGTTTTAAAAGTATTTAATATATTTTGTGGAGTACCCCCAAGGATCAATATTAGGACCTCTGTTATTAATTCTTTAAATAGATGATATATCTACTATAATGAGAGGCATCAATTACATCTTAATGCTGATGACTTGGTCTTTTATTTAGAAGGTATGGATGTCAAAGAGATCGTAAGATGTCTTCAAGAAGTTCTAAAGAGGATGGATGATTGGTTTAAAACTCAGGAACTTGATATCAATTATAGCGAAACAAATTTTATGATTTTTCATAAGGCTAAGATAGAAGCATGAAAGATATTTATTTGACGTTAAAATTGTAATGGTTAGTTAATTTAGAGTGTATAATTTAAATATCTTGGAGTTTTCTTAGATTGTAATTTAAATTTTAAGAAACAAATTTTGCATATGTGTGGTATAAAGTTTATCATCAGCAATTTGGAATTATAGTAGAATGAAGAGGTTTGTAACCGAGAGAATGTTGAGGTTACTTGTAGATTCTTATATTCACTCTGTTATTGATTATTGCTTAGTGGGGTTGGGCAGTAAGACCTTCTACTGATATGTTGTACTCCAGAAGAGAATTGACCATCTGATTCATTTCCTTAAGCCAAGATTTGCAGTCTGATTATTTCCATTGAGGAAAGGATGAAGTATAGTGTGCTTTGGGAAATAATACAAAGTATTGAAAGATATGTTTTTAGGTATTCTACACAAAAATTTTTAAAATTGTTGATCGTGATAGAAATTCTACTTTCATAAACTCATTGGGAAATTCCTAGATTAAATTCTGAAGCATTTTGAAGCCATTTTTGTACAGAGGGTATCCTATTGAATTCAATTTTTATGATATTAGAAGCCAGTTTACTAATCTAGGAATTTTACAATTTAAAAGTAAAATTGAAGCAATGATAATGATCAAAGAGCAAAAAATTGATTTTTTCTATTTATTTGTAGGTTTTTTTGTCTGTGTGTTTGTGTAATGTTAATTTACCTTCATAAGTCTTATTAATGATTTGCTTTTTTCTTTGTTTGTTCATAATTGCTTTGATTATGATATAAACAATGTGTTTTCAATTATATTTTTCTGCCTAGATTGTCTGGTTGCCGCCCACTGAAAGGAGCTTGCAACTTGAGTTAGGTGTCCTGTATCATTGCTGTGATCAGTTTGACATGAACAATTTTAAATAATTTACATCTGATATAATTATATATATGAGTCAAGATTGAACACAAAAAAAGAAGATTGAACCCAAGAATAAAGATTTCGCGTTCGGTGGTTTTCTTCCGCGAAAGTTTGATTATACTCCCTGATTTGCTGTTCCTGATTTTTTGGCAAACCTCTTATTCGTTTGAGGGGATCGTCTAATAAATCAGTTTTTTTCTTTTCGTTTTTCTTTTTTTAAAGTTTTCTTTCTTTTTTAATGTTTTTTTCTTTTCTTTTCTTTTTTTTTCTTTTCTTTCTTTTTCTTTTCTTTTCTTTTCTCTTTTCCCCTTTTTTTCTTTTTTTCCCCCCTTTTCTTTTCATTCCCACCTTTTTATATTCGATTCATTCATTAAAGCATATAATATCATTTAATTTGTTACCAAAATTCTTGTGTTAAATACATTGTTGTTGTAATGCTGCTATTTCAAATATTTACGAAAATGTAGTTTATTGTTGTTCTGCATCTATGTAATTAGACTTATTTAGTTTTCCCCCTTTGTAAATCAGTTTTTATAACTGAATAGAAAGACTTAAATAAATAATAAATTTAAAAAAATAAATAAATAAATAAGATATTCATGAGAAATATTTCTCGAGTGTACCCAAAACAATACACCTCTAAGTTCAGAGATTTCGAAGGTCCCCTCAAATTTTCATCAAGATCGCATATGCCGTTTTCCAGTAGAGAGTGAACAAACAAAAAAAAAAAACAAACAAACAAACAAACAAACAACAAACAAACAAAAACAACACCCGAGCTTAATGTTTGGGGGTAGTGAAATTTAAGTCTTCACTTCGTCATCCAATAAACATTTTCGGACCAGCACCTCCACCAATTAAGTTTGTAAATCCTGGACCGGCACCTCCACCATCCCCCAAACAAAAAAGAGTACCGTGTATGACTGTCGGGTAGGCCCCAAAATTTTCATTGTGTGGATTTTCATAAACTGACATTTTGTAAAGTAGGCTAAAAATAAAAAAATTTCGGACGGCACCTCCCCCCCCTTTTGGGGCCCGGGTAGAATTAGCCCCCGAGCATGGCTCTGCTAATCGTAAAAGGCGATCCAAGAGAAAAGTCCACCTTGCAAATATCAGCTAGTAAGAAGGGTAGTATATTACTCCCCGAATCTAGAGGCGAGCTCTGGCAATCGTCGTCGAGACCTTGCCCCCTTCTTTTGACGACCCCCCGGCGACGATGACAAAGACAATGACACCACGAACAATGACAAAGACAATGACGACCGCGACGTGAGAGACCCCCCTTCCTCCCTTTTCCGTGGCTGGTTCTGACCAGCATGGGCCCCTCTTCCTCCCCCACCCCCCACCCCCCTAGGTTAGAGTGGTGCATTATGACCTAACGGTTGACGCGTCCTTAATCCAAATAAACCAAAAACCGGCACCTCCACCAATTAAGTTGTAAACTCTGGACCGGCCCCTCTACCTTCTCCGCAACAATTTGAGTACCGTATATAGATTGTCGGGTAGGCCCAAATTTAAATTGTCTGGATTTTCATTGAATTACTTTTTGTATGTAGGCTATAAATTAAACAATTTTGGCCCGGCACCTCCACCAATTAAGTTGTAAATCCTGGACCGGCACCTACACCACCCGCAAACAAATCGAATTTTGATTGTCGGGTCAGCTCCAAATACCAGACCCCGACCCGAAATTTTGGGTAACCGCTCACACACTAGTCAGAGATGTGTAAAACAAACAAAATCGACTCAACATGTGTTTTTTCCTCTCACCTCAAACCGAAATGTTGCTGATCCTCTGCTAGGACATGGTTCTGTCCCCCTCTCAGCGCCGGGAATGATGTGCCACGGGTAGATCTTCAACCCCCGCCCGCGCGGCCGCCCCCCGGGGCACCGAACAGTCACGGGGTCCGTCGTTTTCACGTCCGGTGCGTCACGTTGTATAAAAACCCGGACAACTCTGAAAACACAAAAAGGGCCATTTAATTAACAATAAGTGGGCGTGGCTCATTAGTTTTTGGCATCACGTCAGAGTTAGAGCGTGGTCGAGTTCAATGGGGTGTTAGTTTCTATGGAACCATTGAGTTATAATGTGGGGAAGAGACCCAACACCAGGGTTGTTTCTTCTCGTCTCGTCTGCCCCCAAACATATGATAGCCTAAAACCCACAACACCTCTGCCGATCGTAGCAATTAAGCAGAAAAGAAGCAAGATCGTCAAAGATTGCTGGCAGAAGATTCACAATAAATTTCGCAATTATACTCGAGAGCACCTCAGAAAAAAACGACTCGTGATTCTTCAATCAGTGTTGAAAAGACTGCAGGGTTTGCTGCAGTGCATTTTGCTTCATTTTCAAAGCTCAAGATGAAGGAAGACTCCCCAAACTACAAGTCAACAAGCGGGCCCGTTTTGTCATTTATACGTGATTCGGGATTATGTAATTATTTTAATTTTGTGTGTGTAACTATTTGTGATAAAATATGTTACCAAAACATGGTTCTATTTTTGTAGCGACCATTTTTTTCCCAAGGGAAATATTTAGTTTGAAATAGTAGGTGACTGCATTTACGAAAGTAGAAATAGTAGGTCACTGCATATACCGCCTATCCTCAATTAGTTCTCAGGCCAGCCGCTAGGCGTTGCACTGATTCAACAGGGCCCTCCAAAGAGTTCTTTTATTTCGCCCATAGAGAGTGGCACAATCTACGGGGGGATTATACTAGTATCTATGGTCTGCACGTACTGCAGAATCCTAGAATGAAGATTTAGAGGGATGGACTGATTCGGGAGCTCCGGAGTTCGAAACCCCTCACGACCTCCAATCCTGACTGAAGATTTTCTTCGAGGATTTTCCTTATTCGTTAATGCGGATGGAAGGAATTGAGTTCTATCAAACAGCCCTCGGACATCCCTTCAAATGTCCTATCCGCAACATACCTAGTTATAAACAAGTGAAGAAGGTCAACTGTACATTGCAACCTAAAACAGGTTTCCCATGTTATTTTTTTTAAAATTTAGCGTGAAAGCTAGATGCCAGTGAGCTGATATGTCTGTGCATAACTTATAAGTTTATTAATTGGGGTCTATGAAATACTCATACGACAACTTGTCGATCTATAGCTATAACTCTGTAAAAAAAAATATGTGACAAAGTGTGACAACCCTTTTTAGATACCCCCATAGTACCCCATGGTTAGCAAATTTTCTTCCATGGCACCGCGCAGCGCAGACTGTTTATCTTCACTTAGTTGTCACTTTCGATCGATAAGTCGTTAACAATGAACAAAGTTTTTACAATGTTCTAAGCGACTAGTGTAGGCGAGGCCTATGTTTGAGGGTTTTACGCGGTAGGCAGTCAGCCACTGGCGCGCGATCTCTTTTTTTAAATTGGCAATCAATTTGAATATATTTTTATGTATATTTATCAAATTCCAAAGTAATACTAATCAACTAAGGTTGCGAGTAACTATTATCTCTTGTCAAGCCGCAATGGTCCACTACTGAAAATAATGTTTTTCTCACACGCCAAAACCATTACACAAATGTTAAGTTCTTTACTATTCTATAAAAAGAGCTTATTGGCCCGGGGAAACAATATTACAACGTAAATTAAAAAAACTTTAACCCCGTCAACTACTTTTCTTTTTCTTTTTCTTTCAAACGAATTTTCGGATGAACCTTCATCACCCATTATCCCCTATCCATCATCAGAGTCGGCATCAACTGATGATGGATGATGTAGGTTCCCCGAAATTTGTTTTTAAGTAGGTAGTGGCCATGGTTATAAGTTTTTAATTTTCGTTTTAATTGTTTCGTTTTTGAATTAGTACGTCAATGTTGGGTAATGTTGGTTGTCTTTTATGTCATTATTACTCCCTAATTGTTCGAATTTCAAACAAAAATATTATGTTTCAGAAATAAAATTCAAAATCAACATAATATCAAACATAATTTGGGTTATTATATTTTAAAGATGTTTCTTTGTCTATGTTATTGAGTCTATGTATTTTTCTACCCTACATATTCTAGTCGAATCAAGTATGTCTACATTCCCTTAACACAATTAATCACTTAAGCACTTGTAACGATTTCCACTTAACACGTGGGTCTTGTTTCTAGCTCGCTAATTGTTTTGTTTCTCGGTTGAAACCCACCCCTTGTGATGACCTTGAGCGACAGACTAGACTACGCCTTTACCCTTCACAGAATGTTGCATTCACTCCTCGATAATGGAGAAGTCAATCTATCGTTACATCCTTCGCAACGCCCAAACGTTGTTCTCCATTCATATAGAGGACAGTCATTGTTTATTGCGATAACCTTAAACCTCTTTCCCCTGTGAAAGCATGCTTTGTGCTACGAAACAATTAATCCACTAGGATCACTTAAAAAAAAGTAATAACTTATTTAGACGTTTCTAGGAATCAGGAAAGAGTTTCATAGTGACTCAAAACGAAGGGGTGACCAAACCAAATGAAATAGGCTTTGACTGAAGCTTAGTCAGTCATGTAACTATTATCTCAAGATCATAATAATATTTACATAATGTTACCTGAATACCTTCTATTTTACTCATTAATTATGATCGAAGTGATATTATATTATATATTAATTACATTTATATGTACTCTAGGCCCTAGACCGACTTTTTATGTGACGTTCAGCAATCAGCTACAATAATTTTTCAATACCCAGTTGTAATGTCCATTAGATAAAGAGATAAATAATATCTTTATTAGCAATTTTGCTTAGTTGCATGCAAGTTTCACATAAGTTAAAGAAAAAATTAAGACGTTATAGTCCAGTTTAGAATCGAATTTCCGTTTTGCATTTTGTTGAGACAGATTTTTTTTGATTGATTGTTTTTAGAGGGTCACTAGTAGATGAGGGAAAACGCGAGTATATATTTTTTCTATGTTGGGTTCTTGGAGCCAAATTTGGATTTTGTGATTTTTATACTTTTGGCTATAACTTCTCGGAAATGGTCTAAACGAAAAATTTCAAATTGCATTTTTCTTTGCGAATTCAATTGAAATCAGATAACATTAGTTAAATTTGTGTTCTTGTTGAAAATGTACAGTCAGTACCAAAATTCAGATACCATGTGTTTATTTTTACAAAGTACGACCTGTACCGTCTTAGGAAAATTTTTGCGAATTAATCATTTGCGATCGTAATGTTTTAAATTGAAAAACGAATCAATTAAGTGGTTTGCGGTTTTTGTATTTTTTAAACTATGGTGAATAACGGAGGTTCAGGAATGGTTTTGATTTTGATCTCTGCGATTTTATGCTGTTAAATCGAGTTTACAATGTTGTTTTAGAAGGTTGATATTGTTCAAGAAGGCAGAGGGACTTTAGAAGATTAGAGTTATGGTTGAATCGGGGTTAAATTAAAAAACATATTTTGCACATTTTTACATGAATACTCAACTAAACCACCTAGTACGACTTAAATATTCCACTCCAAGGCTTGTGAGATGTGAGTTTGTGTGGCAGATATGGGTTTAGCATTATATAATAATGAACGTCATTTCGTATTATTCTGATAACTTAATGTAAACATTTTGAGCAGCTGTATATACACATATTATTACTTTGTTGCGTCGCGATTTCTCTTAACAGTTGCGTTGGTGGATGAGCGTTTTCGGCCAAAATAGCCATAATATCCTATGTTTCTGGTATTGATACCGAATGAAGAATGATGTTTTGAAAACATGTATTAAGTAGATACCATTAAATGTGTCTCTATGGTTAGTCAATTCTTATTAAACAATGAAAGTACCATGTACAAGCTTTAAAATTTCCAACTAGTGTTAAAGAAGAAGCTATTGTTTAATTTTGGTTAGCAACAAAATTGCATGGTGCACTAAAAACATATATTTTAAACAATGGGTATTAACCCGCTAAACTAAAAAATGTAATTTAGGGTAACTAGTTATGAACCTACAAAGTGACAGAAAAACTATTGTGTCCATTCTTACCCGAAAAAATTGCCAAACCTGGAAATTTTCGAGCTAGGTCCCATCGACAAAAAAAAACAATAAGAAATAACATGGGAACGGATTTTATGCCCCGTGACCAGAGGATTTTGGTCCAAAAAATATTGGATATCATTGACGTACTCGACAACCTGTTTTGTAAACCATCTACGTTTTGTTATGTAATTTGAGCAAGTGGTTTAGTGTTTTAATCAACATATGCTGATTACCAAGAAATAGTGTTTTTGGGGGGTGTTTGAGTTTATATTTGTGCACATTTTCAAAACATAATTTTCCAAATGCCAATTTTAGATTGGTACTATGCAGACAATGCTATATTATCTATGTAAAACAAAAAATAAGCATGTTGAAGCCGATTTAAGAAATTCACCAAAATGCAAAATTTTACAAATTTCAGAATTAAAAAAAAAGTAAAATCACAGTTACAAGATATAATTTTTTCAACGGTCATGTGAGTGAAGTATTATGTTCTAGATTATGGTGAATTTTTTTTTGAAATTTTGAATTAAGTATTTATTGACAACGGGACTCAGGTCCCACAAGTGCAATATAATATATAGCAATATAATAAACATAGTAATACAATAACTAAAATTAAGCTAAAGCTAGACCAAAACTAGACTTGTACCAGGCCTCGCATAGCTTATGTGAGTGTGTTTCTGTGAGTGTGAATGATTGTGTGTGAGTTGATGTATCTGTGTTAACTTAGGTGATTACTTAGGTGTTTTGGATAGTGCAAGGTTAATCATTTTTTTGTAGTGTGGTGGATGGGGGTGTTGTGGATGTCAATAATGTGTATCACTAGGAAAACGCTTAAGTCACGCCACGTTGTTGGATGAGCGTAATTGGTGCATTGAGCAGCCATGTGTTATGCGGATTTTCTGTTGTTCTGTGGAACAATCATTACAAAGTTGAAGATTTAATTTGATTAAATTTTATACAAAATTATCTTAAATTTTAAATTCTTTTGATAAATCGTAATTTAAAATTAGAAAAAAATCGTAAAATTGCGATTTTCATGGGAAATAATTTTTCGATTGCGCTCAAAAACGTGGCAGTTCTAAGTTTAGAGATTTCGAAGGCCTCCACAAAATTTTATTGCTATTGGAGTCTCGGTTTAGCCGGAATCGTGCGGACAAACAGACAAAAATACAAAAAAAAGAAAGAAAGAAAGAAAAAAAAAACATTCCGGATTTTTTTTCTCCAGTGAAGTGAAATGGAATCTTCGCTTCGCTCGCTACGCTCATCCAACTACTGATTGTGTTTTAACAGGTTTTGAATGCGGTTTATACATGAATGTTTACTAGGAAAACGCTTAAGGTCCCGCCACGTTGTTGGATGAGCGTAATTGGTGCATTGAGCAGCCATGTGTTATGCGGATTTTCTGTTGTTCTGTGGAAAAATCATTACAAAGTTGAAGATTTTTTTAAAAATAATTTAAATTTAATAAAAAATAAACTTTAAATTTAAATTTTTTTAGTTAATCGTAATTTAAAAAAAGAAAAAATCGTGAAATTGCGATTTTTATAAGAAATAATTATTTGATTGCGCTCAAATTTCACACGAATATATTAATTCGTAAAATTAAGGTTCTGTGAAAATATCATTACAATCGGATAAAGCATGTAGGTGTTATAAGTCAAAGAATGGTTTAAAAAAAGAAAAAAACCGTAAAATTTCGATTTTCATGAGAAATAATTTTTCGATTGCGTTCAAACTTCACACGAATATCTTAATTCATAAAATTATGGTCCTGTTAAAAAATCATAGCAATCGGATAAAGCATATAGGTGTTATAAGTAGAAGAAATTTTTCAAAAATTGAAAAAAATCGTAATATTGCGATTTTAATAAGAAATAATTTTTTGAATGCGCTCAAAAAAGTGGCTGTTCTAAGTTCAGAGATTTCGAAGGCCTCCATAAAATTTCATCGCAAATTGGAGTATTGGTTTAGCCGGAATCGTGCGGACAAACACAAAAATACAAAAAAAAAAACAAAACATTCCGGATTTTTTTCTCCAGTGTAGTGAAATGAATCTTCGCTTCGCTCGCTACGCTCGCTAAGCTCATCCAATAAATGTCTAAACGACTGCTGGATGCCTAAAAAGTAAGTTTGTTTCTTGTGCATTTAGTGGGAACATGGTAATTAATAAGTTCTAGGAGGTTGGTATATGTTAAGTTATTTACGATTTTGTACAGAAACACTGTAAAGTGGAAAATAAAAGAACCTTTAAAGTGACGTTTTCGTGAAAATCACTTTAATTTTAGTAAGAAAGTGTGTGGGTTAACCGTTACATATTTTTTTTTCCCGAAAATGTCTGTAAGTTTTGAATCAGATTTAGAAAGCGATGACAGTTCTGTAAAACCACAAAAAAATAGAGTGCGATTTTTATTTTGACATACTTGTACAAATTTCGTTCAAGAACATAGAAGGTTGACATTCGGATACTTTTAAAAAGAGTCGCTGAGACTGGCGCGGTGACGAGTTAGGCGCTCAGCTTTCTGTTTTTTTTTTTTCTTTTCAGGTAAACGGTTTTTAACACCGTTATCAAATTTCCCACTTACGTTATTAAAGAATAAATCTATGCTATCCAGTACCGGTACGCATATTTCTATTAAATTAATTGATTTTGAATTAAAAATTAGAATTTAATTAGAATTAGAATTGACTAACTTGGCATCTACTTAATACATGTTTCAAAACATCATTCTACATTCGGTATCAATGCCAATAACATAGGCTATTTGGCCAAAAAACGCTCATCCACCAACGCAACTGTTAAGAGAAATCGCGACGCAACTAAGTAATAATATGTGTATACACAGCTGCTTAAAGTGTTTGCATTAATTCATCAGAATAATACGAAATGATGTTCATTATTATAATGCTACCCATATCTGCCACACAAACTCACATCTCACAAGCCTAGGAGTGGAATATTTAAGTCGTACTAGGTGTTTAGTTGAGTATTCATGTAAAAATGTGCAACATATGTTTTTAATTCAACCAAGATTCAACCATAACTCTAATCTACTAAAGTCCCACTGCCTTCTTGAACAATATCAACCTTCTAAAACAACATTGCAAACTCGATTTAACAGCATAAAATCGCAGAGATCAAAATCAAAACCATTCCTGAACCTCCGTTATTCACCATAGTTTAAAAGATACAACCACCGCAAACCCCCTTACTTTCTTCGTTTTACCCTTTAAAACATTACGATCGCAAATGATTAATTCGCCAAAATTTTCCTAAGCCGGTACAGGTCGTACTTTGTAAAACTAAACACATGGTATCTGAATTTTGGTACTGACTGTACATTTCAACAAGAACACAAATTTAACTAATGTTATCTGATTTCAATTGAATTCGCAAAGAAAAATGCAATTTGAAATTTTTCGTTTAGACCCATTTCCGAGAAGTTATCGCCAAAAGTATAAAAATCACAAAATCCAAATTTGGCTCCAAGAACCCAACATAGAAAAAATATATACTCGCGATTTCTCATCTACTAGTGACCCTCTACAACAATCAATCATAAAAAAATCTGTCTCAACAAAATGCAAACGGAAATTCGATTCTAAACTGGACTATTATGATTTAAGTTAACTGAGTAGGTTTTTGATCTCACTTACTGAATTTGTATTTTTATGTTTGATGGTAACTTATTATACTCCTAAATACTTTGTAAATTCTTTGTGTTCGCGCGCTTTGTGGTCATCATTACGTAGTGGGTTTGACCATGGAATTACAAGGCCAGTTACTATTCTAAGTCCATGGTTTGACCATGGAGTTGGATGATAAGGAGGTCTAGCTCAAATGGAACAGCACGTCCACGATCGTGTTATTTGTTTGAGCCTATTCAAAGCATTTGATTGTTATAACCACTACTAGCAGGTTAACTTGTACAGAACTGTGAGACCTAGGTTACCTTGGTTACCAAGTAAACAATCAAAATGTGCCAATTG